>JAPYZO010001892.1:0-16302 GCA_030522905.1 Torymus flavipes
AAACTGCCAATTTCAAACTCCTCAAAGTGCCAAAAATCTCCCCGAACTGCCTTCGGCTCCCCGAAGTGCCTAATTCATATACATATATATGAAAATTTCTCCCCGAACTGCCCAATGAACATATATATATATATATATATATATATATATATATATATATATTACGATACAATACCAGAATTGGCACGAATATTTTTTATATGATACAATACCTGTTGACCGGTTGAATCGATTACGAATACAACTACATATTTTATTATTTTAATTTAGTACTTATACTTAATTTCGATTTGTTTGATTACTAATGCTTTTCAAAAAGTAATAAATATCTAACTGAGATAAGATAAATGAAAATTAAAGGTCAAATAGGAACGGGTAATTGACAAATACTTTTTTTAAAGGTTCTGCAAGTCTGAAACGTATGCAAATGCCTTTATCAACATTTGACCAGATAAACTTTAAATTAATTCCTTTTTCAAGCACAGACTAATTATTCTCTGTTCTAAGGAAAATAATGCAGTTACAAAAAATCGCCGTAAATACGAGTGCAAGTAGTAAACGTATGCAAATTTGTTTTTTATGCTCTATATAATAATAATATTAACCCTGTAAAATTGCATACAAATACTAATTGTTCTTTAACACCCATTTTTTTGCAAGTTAACAAAATCATTTCCGGTCTTTGTACATGCGGAAACCGCATGCAAATTAGCTTCCGCCGGGTTATTTTTCTTCAAATTTTTGGAAAAACAACTTTGCATACACTAACTAATCGTTCAAAAACATTGATTTCCGTTACAAATAAATATTCAATTGACAACGTGCCTGCAAGCGAAAAATCTCAGATTATCCGCTTATAATTCGTCAAATAACTTAACAAATGTGCATACACTTAACTAGTCATTCTCTTTTTTCTGTCACTATCTCCTGGTCTATAATAGAAGATGCAACAGTGTCGGTAAATGTGCAACCCTGCATTATAACATGAATGGCGCGCTCGGATGCACCGGCGGTGCACCAACACGCACGTAGAGCGCACTTGCACCCACATGCGAATTTTTTCGCAAAGAAAAAACTATCTTCCGAGTAGAAAAATTAATTTCTTAATTATGATAATCGATATTTTTTACTGAGAAATAAATAAAAAGAAACATTAAAATTATGTATGCCATCGTGCATTCGAATTCCTCCTATTTATCTTAAGTTTTCGACACCATCGATTGTATTAACGAGATTAGATATTAGACATCACTGAACAATTTTTCTATACTTTATTATATATTATTTATAGTATTTAATCAGAATAAACATTAAGAAAGCACACAAATTATGGGCATATGGAATTTAGGGTATCGGAAAAATATTTGTTGAACTATAATAACATTTACATACTATAGAATTAATATAAAACTCTACAACTTGCAACGCACGCAGTACGATACTCCAACAAACTATACCGAAAAAACGATCTTCCCCTATACATACCTGATCATTAGTAACTGCGCTCAAATCCTGTTGATGCTTCAGGTCGGCATCCTGGTCGACGGCGACCACCTTAGCCTCGGCTACGGCGGCGGCCCCCTTGCCCTTATTCTTGCGGCGCAGCTCCATTTTTATCATCTGCTGTCCATGGAATTTCTTCAGCAGATTCAGCTCAAGCGCAAATGGAAACGTAAGCAGTACGACGCTTGTCTCTCGTCTAACTGTACACGCTCGAAAATCTCTCGGCGACCATCGAGGCGAGCGAACGCGCGGCCGCGTCTTCTATTCGAGATAAAGTAAGTATAGTATACTGGTCCTGCGTGCAACGATGAAGACGATGGGGAGGGGGGGGGGGGGCCTAACCCGAAGGCGGAAGGCCCGACCTCTACTCTCACACGGACCCAGCCTAACGGTACCGGTCTTTGCCCTCTCAGCCTCGCGCGCAGCGCTGGGCGTGTGTGTGTGTGTGTGGGTACTTATATGCGTATGCGTGCAGGACGGTGAAAATATGTGCACTGTCGACAATTCGGAGCGCAGACTCCAGAACCGACTTGAGTGGACTACTGCCGGGAAGCTAACCTTAAAATAGTACTAACAATAACAATCGTCCATTGTTACCTCGAAAGCGCTAGGCTGATATTTGCATTGTTGTTTGTTCTTTAAAACAAACATATTGTAGAGAATTGTGCAACAATAATATAAATGTGTAAACAATCAACTTCTACACAACGATAATTATAAGTTTTTTTATTACTCAATATTCATCATGTCACACGATAAAGGTATAATGGGCGTATATAAAACATGTTTCAAGGGCTTGATTGTATCTACCTTTCTTGAGTTAAATAAATTACTTTTCTTAATATTCTACAGGAAACTTTAAAGGTAAAAAAAATTACAATAAAAAAAATAAAATCAATTTTGGAGACAAAGGGAAGGAAGTATTAGAAGCATTAAATGAAGACAATCCTGTCATCAAGCAATTTCAAGGATATGCTGCTGAATTAGATGCTAAACATGATCGCTATGAAAGAATTGTAAAAACTAGTCGAGATATTACGATTGAGAGTAAACGAATAATTTTTTTACTTCACACTCTTGACAAAGAGAGTAAAAAAAGTGCTATCTTGGGAGAAGCTGAAACGAGATTGAATAAACTTATAAAAGAGTTATTCAAAAACATTGCACTTGAACTTGATGGTCAAGATTCCTATCTTTATTTACGAGCATATAGAGCAGGACTTCAAGAGTTTGTTGAAGCAATCACTTTTTATTGGTTTCTACAAAATTCAACTCTTTATAACTGGACTGAATTAGAAAAATCAATGACTTATTCAGTTCCTGACGTTAGTCTGATGGAATGTGATTATGATCCTTCCACAGAAACTGATCCTACACTACAAAAGACTATACAAACTTTGATTCCTCCAGTTGAATATGTATTAGGAATTGGAGATCTCACTGGAGAGTTGATGCGTAAATGTATTAATAGTTTAGCAATGGGTGATATTGATAGCTGTTTTCATGCTTGTAATTTTGTAAGAAATATGTACATAGGATTTTTAGGCTGTGCTGGTATTTCTGGAAGAGAAGTAGGAAGGAAAGTTTTTACCTTGAAACAAAGTTTGATGAAAATGGAAAATGTATGTTATATGGTAAAAGTTCGAGGTTCTGAAATTCCTAAGCACATGTTAGCTGATGTTATTGGAGCTACTGAAGATATACCTGTAGAAGATGATGAAGGTTATCATGTGTACTAAATCTTTTAAATTAATTTAATATTTATTTTATAAAAATAAAATAATTATACACTATTCTTACAAAAATTTTTTATCTGTACACAATTACTATTTATTGTCATCAACTTCATCTTCAAAATCACTTTCGAATTCTTCAAGGCTATCATCATCATCTATAAAAGATCCATCATACTCTGATTCATCAACAGATTCTTCAAATTCATCCATTGAATCATCCGAAAAATGTTGAGCAGGTTGTGGTCGTGAAGCATTCATAGCAGCTTTACGTTTATTACGTGTATGTTTATAGTCTAATTTATGCTGTGGATTTTTACGATAACATTTCATTCCATAGGGGCATTCTGGCCTGCTATCTTGAAGGTCATAATCTGAATCTCCAGGATGACTGAATTTTGCTTTATGCTCAGCATTTTTTCTATAATTCGATAATAATATTATTATATTACAGAAAATCAATAAAATTTTACATACTACATCACAAGGTACCTGTAACATTGCCTTCCATATTTACATTTGTCTCTTGGTATTTGTGTACTCGTACTTGATACTTGGTCAGTTTGATCATCATTATTAGAAGTTGAAGGATTTTCTTGTGTATCTCTTACTTCTGCAGTATCAACCTCTGTGTTGCTTTGATTATTAGACAGTTCATTATCTTGTTTTGTTTCTTCACAATCAATATCCCTAATTTCTTTATTTGATTCATCATTATTAGAAGTTGAAGGATTTTCTTGTGTATCTCTTACTTCTGCAGTATCAACCTCTGTGTTGCTTTGATTATTAGACAGTTCATTGTCTTGTTTTGTTTCTTCACAATGAATATCCTTAATTTCTTTATTTAATTCAGCATTTAGACTTTCATTGCTTTCGTTTGTAGTAGAAGGTTCCATTTCTTGGTTCCATTTAATGTTATCGACATTAGAATATTGCACTGAACTAAAATTTTTTAAACAATTTTAATTATATTAAATTGTAAACATAAATATTGATATTTTTGGTTGACTTACTTTGAATCGGTGAAATCATTATTATTTGTATTACTTTCTTCACTATTTTCTGTTACATTATCTGTACAATCAGCTTTGATTGAATTTAATGAATCATTATTATTATTTAAAGCATTATCTGAAGAATCTACTTCTGCACAAGCTTCTGAACATTGTCGCTTACATGGTTGTTTGTCTTCTGTAACTTCTAACTACAATATAAAATAGAAGTAAAGTACATGCTTAAATATACAATAAAAAATTATCAATATTATATATAAAAATTACTTTTCTTTTTGGACTTTTAGTTTCATTTTCAGCATCCATTGTAAAATCTAAATTAAATGATGATTTGAAATAATAAAAACATCTATCCTTATAATCATCTGAGAATTAGATCATTCAAGCTCTTACACAACTTTTGGTATATAACTTGATAAATAATTATTTCTGAAATTTTAATCAATTCAATGTTTTACTAGCATAATAGCATTTTCCCTTCATAAGACAAACATACTTTGACTGCTTAATCAGCTACTGATTTATCTTCAACCTAAAATTAAATAACAAGTAAAATTAAACTTTAACATTACAAATAATATAAATAAGCAACATTTTTAATTTTGCTCTATATCCATCCTTACCTGTATATAAATATTACTTGTTCATATTTTAATAAATGATCATTAAAAATCATGCCGTAGTATAGAAACAAAAAACAATATACAAAATACAATGCAGAATTGCAGACGAAAGGTATACTTTGTCAGTCGTGTATAGATACACTATTTTGAACAGAACATGTTCATACACGTTATGCAGTACGTCAAGTTGTGCGTCGTATAAAGAGGTTGTTCACATAAGTACAATGAGGAAAATTCCGTGTAGTGCTGTCCGTTTCTTTCTACTTGTAGACTTTTTCATCGATTGCTTGAGGGTTCAAAGACAGCCAATCAGCAAAAAAGTTTACAAGAGGTATCTAACGGACAAGTTGACGTATGTGGACAATGTCTGAATTTTTCCCGCCTATAGGTCTGACTTGGCGCACCGCAGCAGTGGCGCCTCGCACAATATACAAAATTTGGAGAATTGGAGTTACCGAGTCAGCCAAAGGCACATGCGATTCTTATTGTTTATTTGTATGTGCCATACTGCATCCACCGGCTGATCCTTAGCGTTCACTTGTTGACATCGTGAGTTTTTATTGATACAAGTGAAGAAATGGATGGTTGTCGGTTGAATGCTGCATTATAGCTGAAAAGTGCTACATAAATTCTTTTCTTTGTTTAATCTTCAAGGTTTAGAAATTATATTTTATAAAATACTTAAATTTTGTTGGTCATAAGTAAATTAATAATAGTAATTTGCAGTAATTCGATTATAAACATAAAATTGTTACTATAATACTTGATTATTTGTTGTTTTTATGTTAAAATAATTTTCTTAGATCTAAAAAATTATTATGAACAAGTAATGAAAAATGGAACAACCAGCAGAATCTGTAGAATGTCCAATTTGCAACAAAATATTTCCAACTTCTAAAATTCAAAGTCATGCCAGTAGCTGCCTTTTCTTGACTGAATCGAATGAACCACAACAAAGAACAAAAAGATTTCTTTCTCAGGAAAGCTCTCCATCTACCAAAAAACAAAGACTAAGTATTGAGAATCATGCTAACAACACTAATAAAACTCCAGCATCTCCACAACAATCAGTTTCAAATACTCAAGAACAACCCAATACTTCAAAAAATGTATTATTTATTATATTTCTGCTTAATGAATTGTAAAACTTTTAATTTTTTGTCTATAATTCTAATTACGTTTTAGAATTCATACAATAAAGAAACAAAGCAAAAAGACTCAATTCCCTTATCTGAAAAAATGAGACCAACTGATATAATGTCATATGTTGGACAATCACATATACTTGGGCCACAATGTATGTTGTATAAATTATTAAGTAAAACTGAAATACCTAATCTTATTTTATGGGGTCCTCCAGGATGTGGAAAAGTAAGTATATTTAGTAAAACTTGATTATGAAAATTAATATTTGTTGTTTCATTTAAAATAATGCCTTTATTATTATTTTTAGACATCACTGGCTAATGTGATAGCAAATTTATGCAAATATAGTCCTGATGGAAAATTTCGTTTTGTTAAACTTTCTGCAGCTATAGCTGGTGTAAGTGATGTAAAAGAAGCAATAACAGTTGCACGTAATGAGTTAAAATTTGGACGTCGTTCAGTAATATTCATGGATGAAATACATAGATTTAATAAAACTCAACAAGATATTTTTTTGCCTCACATTGAATCTGGAACTATTATATTGATCGGAGCTACAACAGAAAATCCATCTTTTTCTTTAAATTCTGCTCTTTTAAGTAGATGTCGTGTTATAGTTCTAGAGAAACTTTCTATTGAAAATTTAAGAACAATTTTAGAAACAGCAGTTAGAAAATTGGATGGATCAATACACAATACTGATCAAAAGGTACATTCTACATATCAGTCTATATTCATAAATAAGAAAGACCACTTATCAGTCTCATTATTTTGTAATCATTTAAAATATTTTCAGCATCACTTAAATCATTCTAGTCAATCTTCTACCTCTGTAAGATTCAGTATTGACATAGATACAATAAAATGGTTAGCAGAAACTTCAGATGGAGATGCTCGTATTGCACTTGGAGGACTAGAACTGGCTATCCAATCTAAAGTTTCTAATAAAAATGAGTCTTCAAGCCAAGATTTGAAATTGATTTCCCTTGATGATGTGAAAGAAGGTCTGAAAAAAACTCATATGTTATATGACAGAAAAGGAGACCAGCATTATGATCTGATCTCAGCACTTCATAAATCTGTTAGAGCTAGTGATGAAAATGCATCATTATATTGGTTAACAAGAATGATGGCAGGAGGGGAAGATCCTGTGTATATAGCTAGAAGACTTGTACGTATGGCTAGTGAAGATATTGGCTTAGAAGATCCAAAAGCTTTAGGTAATGTGCTAAAAATGAAAAAAGTCAGTTTAGAACTAAAATTACTTTTTTTTTTAAATTCTTTATTAGGTGTTGCTGTTCACACAATGCATGCATGTAGAATGTTAGGAATGCCTGATTGTGATGTATTATTAGCTCAATGTGCAACATATTTAGCCAGAGCACCGAAATCTCGATTGATGGAAGATGCTCTTAGAGCTGCCCAGCACTTAGTATCAACTCAAAAAGGTGCACAGCCATCTGTGCCTATTAATTTAAGAAATGCTCCTACAACCTTAATGAAAAATTTAGGTGATAATTTTATAAATTTAAAAGTAATATTTCTAACTTAAAAAATACTTTTTAAAAATTATATTATAACTTTGCAGGATATGGGAAGGAATATAATATGCTGCACAAAGAACAATCTGGCCTTACCTATTTACCAGAAGAGCTTAAAAATGCAAATTTTTTTGGTCAAAAATAATTCATTGAAGTTGAAATACGAAGATTTCTTAATATTTGTAAAATAATTTATGTGAAGAATTGTTAATTCTGTATATACTTAAATATTTTTATACTGATATACATGTGAGTTTTTATGTTAAAAATAATTTTATAATTAGCAAATAATTGAAAAAATGTAAAGAAATAAAAACAAAATTCTTTTATGACTAAATATTAAACTTTGTAAATCACAATAACCATTTTTCGTCTTCTCGTCCAATAGAACCTTATAGTTTGTTAAAAATTTATAGTCAGAATTGAAATGAATAATAAAATTCAAATTCCGCGCTTTTTTAGTAACCCTCGCAGCGCAGGGTGCTCTTATTTCAAGCTTTCCGAAAAATTAAACGGAACGCATTTGAGCCCGTGAGAGCGAGAGAGAGGTTTCTTCCGTAAATGTCTCTCTTGCACTCACGGGTTGAAATGGTTCCGTCTAATTCTTCGGAACGCCATGGGATCGCACAGTCAGTCAATCGGCCGCTTATGAATAGGTAGTGTCATAGTGACCGCGCTTCCTTTAATCACGTTCATATTTGGAGTGTATATCGTATATGTTGTTTTGAAATATTGTTTATAACGTTGTACACATATAAATAGTATTTTTGTAGTTTATTTTGATTACAAATTGTAAAGCATAAATTTGGTAATTCTAATATTCATTTGTGATAATTAAAACTTGGCTATGATAATATTTGGTGTAAACATAAAAATACTCCACTTCTGGGAAATATAATGTATTGTTATTAGAAGTAATATAATAAAATTAAATTTATCTATGCCAAGTTTAAACTTGACCGTTATTCATTAATTGTACATTGATTATTATTAAATTTTGAATGTAGTTATTTAATTTTTATGTGAAATAATGTAATGTTTTCAAATTTCATAGGTTACAATTATGAGTAAATACAGAAGAAAGGAATCTTCAAGTGAAGATAGTGACAGTGAAGAAGAGAGGCGAAGGAAGGATATTAAAGAGAGAGATGAATTTGCTAATCGTCTCAAAGCAAAAGATGAAACTAAAACACGTAAAGTGGCTTTACCAGCTGGCTCTGGAGCAGGTAAAAATTTGTTTACATACTTTTATAGTAATATTTAACTCATACAAATAAATAATTTTTAATTGATATTTAGCTGAAGCAGCAAAAAGACTTAAAATCATGGAAGAAGAATCAAAGGAAAAACTAGTTCCCAAGTTACGTATAGAGTCACGTCGGAAATATTTAGAGAAACGTAAAGAAGATAAAGTTGCCGAATTAGAAGCAGATATTATAGATGATGAATATTTGTTTGAAGAACAAGTGTAAGTCATAATTGTATTTTTATCTATTATACAACCTTTATAAGTTCATAGTTTTTAAAAAGAAAATATCAATTATAGATTGACAGAAAAAGAGAAAAGAGAACGTTCACATAAAAAGGAATTGCTTCGATTAGCTAAAGAACATGAAAAAGCTAGAGAACTTGAGAGAATTCAACGATACCGCATGCCCCTTGAAAAGGGACAACTTGAAGAACAAGAGTACCGGGACAAAGAACCACCCCAGTCAGAACAGAGCAAATGGGAATCTGACCAAATGTCCTCTGCAGTTTTCAAATTTGGAGCAAAAAATAAAAAGGGTACCATGTCCTTAATATATCATATGAATTATAATATATCTTTACAGTGAAATTGAAAATGTAATTATGAAATTATTTTTATAGCACAAGAAGAATATGATTTACTTTTGGAAGATGAAGTAGAATTCGTTCAAGCATTGCAAATTCCTGGTGATAAAAAAGAAAGAAAAGCTGAAGTAAAAGCTACAGAACGTAAATTGACAACTATTGAAGAAACTCAAAAAAGTTTACCTATTTATCCATTTAAGAAAGAATTAATACAAGCTATTAGGGATCATCAGGTAAACATTATTTGTGAAAATTCATATGATATAAAAAATTTTCTATGATAAAATTAAATTTTAATCTTTATAGGTGTTAATTATAAAAGGAGAGACTGGATCTGGAAAAACTACACAAATTCCCCAATATTTGTATGAAGCTGGATTTACCGAAGGTGATAAACTAATCGGTTGTACACAACCAAGGCGAGTTGCAGCAATGTCTGTTGCTGCTAGGGTAGCTCACGAAATGAGTGTAAAATTAGGAAATGAAGTTGGATATGCTATACGGTTTGAAGACTGTACATCTCATAGAACCCGCATAAAATACATGACAGATGGTACATTACATCGAGAGTTTCTTAGTGAACCGGATTTAGCTTCTTATAGGTAAAAGCATTATTACGATTTGTTAAAAAAAAAATAGTGCGTTTTATTCACACTGTAATTTTGTTTTTCATTTTAGCGTGATGATTATTGATGAAGCTCACGAAAGAACGTTACATACTGATATTCTCTTTGGGTTGGTAAAAGATATAGCTCGTTTCCGTCCAGAGTTAAAATTGCTTATCTCGTCGGCTACATTAGATGCGACGAAATTCAGCGAATTTTTTGATGACGCTCCAATTTTTCAAGTACCTGGGCGAAGATATCCTGTAGATATATTTTATACAAAAGCACCTGAAGCTGATTATATTGACGCGGCAGTAGTATCTATTTTACAAATACATGCGACTCAACCTTCCGGAGATATTCTAGTCTTTTTAACTGGTGAATTTTTAATTTTTTAATACTATTTTAACAATAGCTATGATACCATCCAACTTTAATATGACATAAATTATATATGTTTGATTATTTTCATTAAAGGTCAAGAAGAGATTGAAACGTGTTTTGAAATGCTGCAAGAAAGAGTTCGAAGATTAGGTAGTAAGCTAGGAGAACTTTTAATCCTACCTGTCTATGCAAATCTTCCTAGCGATATGCAGGCCAAAATTTTCATGCCTACACCAGCTGGTGCAAGAAAGGTTGAAAACTATTTTTTTTATTATCTTATAATTTATCTTGACATTCATTAAACTAAATCACAATATATCAGGTTGTTTTAGCAACAAACATAGCCGAGACCTCCTTGACAATAGATAACATTATTTACGTTATTGACCCTGGCTTCGCAAAACAGAACAATTTTAACTCGCGAACGGGTATGGAAAGTTTAATGGTTGTGCCTATAAGTAAAGCATCGGCAAACCAAAGAGCTGGAAGAGCCGGAAGAGTCGCCCCTGGAAAATGTTTCCGATTGTATACTGCTTGGGCTTACCAACATGAACTGGAAGAAAATACCGTTCCAGAAATTCAAAGGATTAATTTAGGTAATTTCTGTCATATGTAGACTTTTTATAGAACTTTCCTTTTGCGTTACCTTTATATAAAAGCTCTATACATTTTCTATTACAGGTAATGCAGTACTAACACTAAAAGCTTTGGGCATAAACGATCTCGTACACTTTGACTTTTTGGATCCTCCGCCTCACGAAACGCTGGTACTAGCCTTGGAGCAGCTCTACGCTCTGGGCGCGCTGAATCATCGCGGTGAATTGACTAAACTCGGCAGAAGAATGGCTGAATTTCCAGTGGATCCGATGATGGCCAAAATGTTGCTGGCAAGTGAGAGGTATCGCTGTTCCGAGGAAGTCGCAACGATCGCTGCAATGCTCTCCGTGAATGGAGCAATATTTTACCGACCGAAGGATAAAATCATTCACGCGGATGCAGCGCGTAAGAATTTCAATGTGCCAGGCGGTGATCACCTCGTGCTCCTGAACGTTTACAATCAATGGCAGCAAAGTGATTTTAGCACGCATTGGTGTTACGAAAATTTTATTCAGCACAAGTGAGAATACTCTGTTGAATTTATTTTTATTATTCTTCCTGATTTCATATTAACACTGTTACGTGATTTGTATTTAAAGATCAATGAAAAGAGCAAGAGATGTAAGGGAACAATTGGTTGGATTAATGCAACGTGTCGAAATGGATCTTGTATCAGGCATATCGGAAACCTCCAGTATCAGAAAGGTAATAATAAATTTTTATGATGTAGAATATGAATATGCCAAAATTACGAAGTACAAGTGTAAGTTTAACATTATTTTATAGGCAATTACAGCTGGATATTTTTACCACGTCTCTAGATTATCAAAAGGAGGACACTACAAAACTGCCAAGCACAATCAAACGGTATCAGTACATCCCAACAGTTCACTTTTCCAAGAATTACCGAGATGGATTTTATACCACGAGCTAGTATTTACAACGAAGGAATTTATGCGTCAGGTACATACAAAAATTATTTTTCAAATTATTACTGAAAAAATTCGACTAAACCAATTTATCTATTAATTCCATACAACATAGGTCACCGAAATCGAATCTAAATGGCTTCTAGAAGTTGCGCCTCATTATTACAAACCTAAAGAACTGGAAGATTCGACAAATAAGAAAATGCCAAAAGTCGCAGGTCGTGCTCACTTAGATGCAACGGCTTAGAAATAAAATAAATAATTTATTTTTGTACAGTTACGAATTTTCGTGATGATAAATATTGTAAATATATTTTAAAATACACATTTCGTATAAGACTTATTTAATTATGAAAAAATAAATGGCGTTAATTTTATAAACAAATAATAAAATTTTGTTATTTTTCAAATATAAAAGTTGTAGATCTACATGAAACATATTTATATTGACCCTTTCGCAGAAAATAAAACCAATACCTCTTGTTCTAATGGCAAATTTTAAATAATTAAACATTTCATGTATAACATACATATTTATTTTATTTTATTCAAAATTTTACATTACAATAATATAACATAATTTTTCTAAACACAACGCTAAAATATACATTTTATATGTTCAAATCAATTTTTTATAATCTTTTTTGTTCGACATGTG
This sequence comes from Torymus flavipes, assembly GCA_030522905.1. Taxonomy (NCBI): domain Eukaryota; kingdom Metazoa; phylum Arthropoda; class Insecta; order Hymenoptera; family Torymidae; genus Torymus; species Torymus flavipes. Next base: position 12,566 of record JAPYZO010001892.1, read on the forward strand.
ATAATCAAAGGAATTCGCCTACTTTATTTTTTAAGAAGAACAATACTTACTATCAGTAAACAATTTTCATAGATGAAACATTTAACTCTTATTAAAAATTGAATGAAAAATCTTTTTATTTGCAAACAATCGTTGTATAACACTATTACAATATTCGTATATGTTGAATAAAATTATAGAGAATAGATAACAAATTGAAAGAGGGACATTCATTTTTTATTAAATAGTTAACATGAAAAATTTTACTCGTGGAAAATAGTGTGGGAATAAGAAATGGTAAGCAATGCACTGAGCAAATCTTAAAAACTAACATTTAAAAATATCTTGTTTAGTAAATCTTGTCTAACATAAATAATGTAGTGAAAAAGTAAATTTCTGAAATAATTTAGTGTCAATGTAATGATTTTTGTAGATTAGGTAAATGATCTCAAAGTCCGATTTCTAAAAAAAATGTAGTTAGTTACATAGAAAATGGTTATACTATGTTTAAATTTATTAACAATTTACGATTTTTATAATAAATTAAATAAAAATCTATGAATTATATGCCCCATAATCGAACAAATACCTTGATTGAAAATAATTTTTATATGAATGCATGAGCGAAATTTTTATGAAAAATACAAGGATAGATGTACACTATAATGAATATGTTATATATAATTTATTTCGTAAATTAACCTCGGGCATTATTAATATAATAAAAAACTTATGCCTAGATAATAAATGTCGATTATTCGCGTTAATCTATTAAAATTTATATAATAACATTCTCAAAGCATAATTAATCAGACCTCGAGAATTAAGGCAAGTTTAACAATAATCTCCATCACATATTAACAATATTACAAGCTTTTTTCCTTAGGTTGAATGATATTTTAGCGCATCATAATGATTGTTATCAAAATATATTTTCAACAATCTTTTAAAAGATTTTCGTTGACCTATTTTAATAAGGACACTTCTATTTTAAGATTTATTAATTCTATCAAGCTTCTGAGATTCGATAAAAATATAGATTAATCAGAAGCCTATGTGAATAAGGCACATAGAATTTGTTACAATGCGATCACAATGTCGACAATGCTTTGTTGCAGTAAATGACAAAAGTAGATTGGTAGTCACCATTGGACATTAACATTCATTTCAATTATTTACGTTTTGATAAATACTCTGTTGTTTTTCAATACTTGATCTCAATAAACTAAAATATTTCTTTAGCCCTGAATATTATGTTTTATTTAAACGTGATATTCACTCATCTTACTCTGTCTTTCTGAATGTAGCAATGTGTCAAAAAAAAGTATTAAATGCTTTTCTATGGAATGAGCTGTTAAATATTAGAAACCTTAAAAATGGATAGTGTAAAACTATTTAAAAAAATGGTGAAAACGCTTACTTTTCATATAAAATTTATACATACAAAGTAAGTCTGGTCCCAGAAAAGTGGAATTTTCTTGATCATTCATTTAACTGTCAATTCAGAGATGCATACGATTGTCTTTTTGCTTGCAGTGTCAGAAATCGACAAAATTATCAATTAGTTACAAATAATAGTACTTAATATTGTAAGCATTAAGCAACTAAACTTGCGAGAACAATAAACGAAGCCTTTAAACTTATAGTATTCGGAAGAATAGAGTGTAAATTTTAGCTGCCTTTCAGAGAAGAAATGACTCGAACGTTTTTTAAATAAACGCTGCTATACACAGAGACAAATGCAACGTACAACTGTAACGACGCAATACATTAAGGACAATTGACTTGCTATTGGGAAAAGTTTCCTAACTTTCAAAAGCCCACAGCTGCTAGATTCATCTATCGTACTTTTTGTTTAACATACGATAAAAACCACTATTTATCAAGACATTGTAATCTTCGCAAGATAATTTTCAAAACATCTTCCGAACCTAGTAGCTGCGTTTCCGCGATATAAAGATAGACATATGTGTATGTGTATGTGTGGTGTGTGGGAGTGTGAGTGTGCAGACTGTTAATCAACTACGTAATCCGAAAGTAGAATTCAACGTTCCAAGCTGAATTTCTCTCTTCGTTATCGAGGAGGCCCTCTCTTTCGTACAACATTGCATTTTCGTCTTACGTATGGAGAACGACGACGACGACGACGATGAACGACGGCGGCGACAACGATGCATTGTGAAAATTCAGCAGAAAGTATAATGAAGGGAAAAAACGCGCGTGCAAGCTAAATCTGAGCTGGTTCGACATAATTTGCCGGCAGCATTCCGTGGCGGCCCGTGCGTTGCACTAGTCCGGTCATCCAACCCTCGTCGATGGCTGTACAGTTGATTATCAGGTCGCCGTCGCAGAAGCTCACCTCATCGTGGTCCTGGGCCTCGTAGTCGTACATCGCCCGGTAGACCCGCTGTTGACAAAGACACAGAAACGCTTAGTACGCAAGATGGGGGTATACAGTCATGCTATGATAAGATTGTTCGCCGTTTGATTTATACCATGGTCAGCTAAATCCGATAATATGAGTGTAAGTTTAACATACATCGCGTGTCGACAAAAATTCTTACTAATTTCTCATTTTCATTGTTTGCTTACACGCTAATTCACTGAAATTCTTCTTCTTTGCGTCCGAAAAGTTTTTCTCTACGAGAAACAAACTTTCGTTATATACATTTTCCACTTGCAATTATAATGTACATTGCTCTACCACGACAGTAATTTGACAAAAGACGACTCACAAGATCACGGGTAGATACATACCCCTGTGTTTGTGGGAGGAGGTGGCGGCTGGTGCTGCGGCACGTGGTTGTTATTCGTGGCCGGCGTGAGTGAGCCGTAGTACTCGTTAACGGGATCGATGTCGGCGACAGAGCCAATTTTCCTGGTCGGCGGGTTGTTCACTGAACATCAATATTGTATACACGTTAAATTGGAAGGCAGGACGAAAGTATATAAAAAAGGGTTGGGGGTGTAATTTTTGGATTGATTGATTTTCAGAAAATTAGAGAAATATGTAGACTCGTTAATCATGCTCATGTATAACAGAATTAAATTCTAACAGGTCTATATTATTTAATCCTGTAGAACTCATAACATTTCTCAACCAAATTCTTTCAATGGGATCCAATAAAACATTCCTCAAGGAAAAACAGCACCATTCACATGAAAAATACTCAAAAAAGGTGAAAAAAGCAGGACAGAAGCTGTAATGATAATGAAAGACCGCACACGTGCACACAATATATACACAATACCTGCGCCCTTGTCGCTCGTGTAGATGACGGTCGTAGCAGCCTGCCTGGCGGAATACGGGCTTGGCCTGGCTTCGCTCAGGGGATCGTAATCGGCGATCCTGCCAGGCGTCCGCTGTACCGGCGACACCGCCGAGCGCGTCATCGCCGGTTGCTGCAGTTGCTGTTGCGGCTGCTGAGGCTGATGCTGAGGTTGCTGATGCTGATGATGATGATGGATGGGCGCGGGCGGGGGCGGGTTGTTCGCGTTCACGCTGCTCGCCGGCGCGATCGTCCCGTCCGTGAACTCCACGTATTCTATAGAGGATGGTGGTGGTGATGGGGAGAGAGAAAAAAATAAAGCACACCGGAAGCGTCAAAAGCAACGCCTAGCGTGAGCTTGTATATAAGCTGTGAGCGAGCTGCGCGTTTATGATTCATGGGTGGCTCGGTTTGTGGTTTGTTGTTTTTGGTTATGAGTAAGGATTATGGTAAGGAAAATGTTCCCGTATCCGAACGCCTAAGTGATCT
>JAPYZO010001893.1:0-16301 GCA_030522905.1 Torymus flavipes
ATAAATAAAGTTTTTTGAACCTGAACGTACCTGGAATATTACTCTTTTCAGGAAGTACTTCTTGTTCATTATCATCTGAATCTTCTAACAACAATATTTCAGGAAGTATTTCTTGCTCATTGTGATCCGAATCGTCTAGCAATACTTCCTCTTTCACGAAGACTGTCTCGGTAATGCTTAGCATATCTCTCTCTATAACATGGAAATTCAACATAAAACTATTATCATCTATTAAATATTGTTTTATTAATTTTGCGTCTTAATAGTCTGTTAATTTATTCAATGACTTTTTTTTTCTAAGAGTTTTCTTAGAGTTTTAAAGGGTTCAGTTCAGTACAGATTAAAATACTAATAGAAAATTATTGTTAATGTGTTAGTAATAAAGGTCTATAAATATCATTTGTAATTATTAGTGCAACAGTTGAAAGAAAAATAGCTTTAAATTAAAAAAAAATTATCTTAAATATAAATTGATAATAAGTTCATGAAGAAGTCTTACACTTTAGTACAATATTTATGAAGTATAAAAGAATCGTAGAAAATTAGAAATGCACCAAAAACTTTAATCAATGCGAGACTATAAGAATTTAAAATTTGCTTTTACAATTTTTTATAATACGCATAGTATTGTAAAAAAACGCGTTATACATGTTTTATTACGATGTTGAAGAAATTTTATTATGTGAATAAAAACCTTATAAACAAAAAAATAAACGATTAATAAATTTCATTCTTGTAAAACCAGAAAGATTATTCTAATCTGTCATATTCATTTCATGTTTTATTTTATTTGATCTTAATCCTGTAATACCCAGACTAATTTCCTGTCGATTAAAAATTCTGAAAAAATTTGGAGATAAGTTATGATCATTTTCTGACTCGTTTACGTAATAAAAAGTTTTTTTAATTTATTGAATTACCTTGACTCCTATACAGCCCAAACGGATCTAAACGGGGGTGAGATCGGAAACGGTCCACTTCGACTTGATAAATACAATTATATTACATAGCTTTAAGTTTATCGTATGCGAAGAAAAAAGTCAATGTAACAAATATGTTTAGAGTTAAAAAAGTTATGGAATGGTATACAAAACATACAGAGTTAATAAATATTTGAAACTTACAGTTAATAATATTAATTTTCTGCCAATTATAATTGAAAAATGATTTACTATAACATTTTAAAAAGGTTTGTGATAATACATAACGTGTTACTTTTGTTAATCTATCTTTACCATGAACTTCGTTCAGTTCAGAACATTCAATTTTGAGTTACAAAATTGTTAGTTGTAGATTTTGACTGATAGATCCGAACACACGGTAAGAGAAAAATTTTAAAAATACTTACATACATCTATTAAACTCATAAATAAATTCAAGCGTTTGAAAAAAGAATAAATGTAAATTTGTCAAATAATAAAATGTTTTGAATAGAAAAATAAATTATAATATTTTTAAATTGGAAGAAAATGAAATTAATGAAGTCAACAAATGACAGAATTTATGAATTATTTTATTTAAAAAAATTAACTTTGGACATATGGGAAGGAAATAAATTAAGTAGATTATTCACTGGGAATATATAGTAGAAGGTTAAATAAGAAATGCAAATATGTTTTTATGATTTTTTTTTATTTATTTATTTATAAATATTACAAAAGTTGTCAATTATAAATGCTTTCACTGAAGATTCATAATATCATTTACAGTTGAAAATTAAAATATTCTACTAAATCTTTTAATAAAAAAATAATGTAAAAAGCTTACTAGATGTACGATTATATATCAATTAAAATAAGAGTACATTAATTCGTGTCCTAATTTATAAATACTTTTTAAAAAAATAAATGAGTGGCACTTAAAGCTAGCGATAGTACGATTAAAGTCACAGGTCACAATATCGGTTGCATTGGGAGATGGAATCTTTATAAAAACTGTAGAAGTCCGTTTGCGCGATGTCATGTCTATTTACTATCACGAGGACAAGAAAAAAAATCGTTCCTTAAATGCTATGCGAGCGAACTAAAACATGGCACAATGGTTAAAAAATGTAGGGCGTTGTATGTGTGTATGAGTGAATAAACAAAAAATAACATAAAATGAGAATCTGTGTATAAAAATCTATTGCAGTCTATAAATATATTCAGTACAGGAACATAACAGAAAATAGTATCACGTGGTATAAAAATCTTTGAGGGACTGGTGTAAATAAATAAAAATTAATAAAACTGTTGATGGCGGTTACGTCGGATAGTGTAAACTGTAGGAACTAAAAACTGTTTCGAGCTATGGAGGAAGAATACGAAATCGATAGTCAATACTACGTCGACATCGTAATGCTGACTGTACTTTTGCTTTTAAACATGTATTTAAAAACTTAAGTTGTCTTTAATAAAAAAAAGATAAAAAAAAAGTATTAAAAAAAAGATTTCACTGGAGATAGGAATACTATTCGCGTGTAGTTGCATTATTATAAATAATAAAGAGGAAGATGATATTGTATCAGTACAGTAAATAAATTAATTAAATTAAAATCTATTGCTGCTGTGCTACAGTTTTTATAAAGATTTAAAAATAATGTATTCCACAAATGTTTTATGTACATCTATTGAAAATAAAAAATCGGCATCTTATCGTTGTATAGTATCTAAGACTTTTTTAAAAATATATAGTTCTATTGGCGCTTTATATTTAGAATTTTGATCGCTTTTAAAATATTATTTAATCACTAGTTCAACGTTCAATCGGTAGTATCAATGGAAATATCTCGATTATACACTAAAAGAATGCTAATTATTTTTAGCTCTAAATTACTCGAATATATAGATAATTTTTTTTAAGGCACTTATTACATAAGCATTAATTTTTCTTCATTTTCTTTTAGCGCTTAAATGCAAATGATCAAAGTCACTTTCGAAATTCATTAACTGTATAGTGATTATTTATAAAATTTATCTCACCGTGAATGTGAACAAGCCAAACTCCCTTGAGTCTTTATAAGACTATTTGTTTTTTTTTTTAATTTAAGTCTATCACAGTTGGTGTTTCTTTGTAACTGGTTGCTGCGTAGTAAAAAATGTATTTTTTCAGTTTGTATACAGTTGTCTATGAATTGAAAAAAGTTCACCAATCTTAACCCCAATTACCTAAATTTAGTAATCCTCTCCTTATTATTATTATAGTAATTCAATAAGCAATATAATAGTAAATTTTTATAATAATTTTCTGTTGAAAAAGGGCAGAGATTAAGAACGAAGCAAATATATAGTTTTATTTGATATAACATATAAAATTTAGAAATGCCATACACCGGTTAGGCATCAAATTCATTTAATCCATTTTAAAAAATTAAAAATTACGCTAAATTACGGTGATTGTAAAATCGTGCGACGTCAATTTTGTCAAACGTAAATAACTCGTGCCAGATACACACATTTTTTTTGTTTTCAAAACAAAGCTAATTCAAGCAAAATAAGATGCACTTATTTTTGTACTTGGAACGTATTATGAACTTTGCTCTTTCCTTACATTTAAGACTATATTAGTTATCCACGGTTTTCAGCCCACGAAAATTTTTCAAATCTCGGAGCTGTCATGATCACGGATGTTCCGGAATTTTTTTAATACGAATACGATAGATATAATTAAAAAATCTTTCAATGATTTTTACGTCATCTCGACAATAACGTTCTTAATTTTTTTTTTGATCTTTTCTTGAGTATAATAAATGCAAAATCACAGCTTTGAGCTAATGATTATAAAGCCAAACTTTGTTTACCTTCCTTACACTTACGGGGAATATATGTTTGTCTCGCGCCTGATATGAAAATATCAGTGTCTTCATCACGTTAAAAGCTAGTCGAGTCGCATATAAAATCGCAAGTACGGACAATATGGAATGAGAAATTTGAAATGCTGTTATAAAGTACTTTTTACAAAATAATTGTCATCTTTTACATATGGAAATAAAGTATCTTAACTGACAGTATTATTTTTGTTATCTTGCTTTTCAAATTAATCTGATTCCATATCGGGATTATCAATGTACCTTACGAAAAAATATTTCATTCACATTTTTTTCGTCACTGTTTGTCAGTAAATACTTGATCTGCAAAAAATATTTTGACACACAATCTGAGTGAAAAATTACAAAATATTATATATATAAATTGATTTTCGTTAATTTTTTTCATCTTATTTCCATATATTCCAAAATAAACGAGTCAATCGTCATATTATTCGATAAAACAGTTTAAATTTTGCATCAGCTTTTTGTATATGCACATGTTTTCAGATAGGATGTCGAATCCTACGTTTTTTTGGTATCTTAAACAATATTCAACTAAACGTCGTCTCTCCGACCGCGACGATTATTTTTTTTTCTTTTTTTAAAGTATAATTTTGTCAATCATTAAAAAGCAGTAAAAATAAATGTGTCAACGAGCCTTCGGTTTCAAACCAAAATCCAAACGCGTATACGCAGTATAAAAGCCAGCTCTATAAAGCCATCCGTTTCGCTGGGAGAAAAAAAAAAGTGTATAATATAATATATAATTTTAAGCTCTAACTTAGTCCTAATAAAAGCTTTTGTTTCATTCATTGATTAGCACGACAGATTATAAAACCTACGACCTTATCCTCTACAGCGCGAAATCAAATAACGCGTTCCATGAGTATTCGTTCGTCTAAAAAAAAACAAAAAACAAAAAAAAAATCTTAAAATTTCGCTCGTGTCAAACGAACCCTTGCGAGAGAAAGCCGACGAGTGTTGTGGTCTATATGTGTGTGCACGTTCTCATTCGCCACCCAGATTGCGCGCAGCCGAAATGCCGAGAAAAAGCTGCCGGTCCGCCCCCTACTTCCGGTCGATCTTGTCCTTGTGGACGCGCTCGATGTGCCGCGCCACGTGCATCTTCTGCTTGGCCCGGTAAGAGCAGTACGGACACTGGAACTGCGGCTCCTTGCCGCATTCCCACTTGCGATGGTTGCGCAGACTGCTCTTCAGCTTGTAGACGCGGCCGCAGTCCTGACAAGCGAAGTCCTTGAAGTCACCGGCGCCACCGGTGGACGTGTCCTTCTCGGAGCCGCTGCCCGAGGTGTTGGCCGAGCGCCAGACGATCGAGGGCACGTACCAGGAGTGCCAGGTTGACGCCGAGCGGTGCAGATCGGCTAGGCTCAAGTTTTGCGCTGCAAGCAGAGGCAAACGTCGGTTTTTGTTGCGATGGATTAGAAAGAGAGAGGAAAAGAGAGATCAGATACTCTCAATGCGATGAGTATCGCTTGGGTGCAGATTTTTTTTTCTTTTAGATGTGTCGTGTTGTGGTGGTGAAACGAGTGTGAGGTTTTTGTGTGTCGGGCTTTTTTTAGGCGTCGTTGCGCGACCAAATTTACTTAGTCGTAGTCGGAGAAATAATATTTAAAAAAAAAGCTTTGCATGGTGGTTGAGTCGAAGTTACGGTTTAAAAAAAAAATATAAAATAATTTCTGTGCACGTGTTATGAAAGTTAGAAAGATTGAGTTGGAAGGGAATAAATATTTTTCTTAGTAAAATTTTTTTGAAATAGTTTGTGCAACAAAGAAAAAAAAATGAAAAAAAGATTAGTTTGTGGGTTGAAAATGTTCACGTTACGAATAAGAAACATAATAAAAAATAAAATAATATTTTTCCGACTAGGTGTAAGTAAATTTACTTATATTAAATGTTTAAAGCAGTCCTCAACCGTTGCATTCTGAAATATCCCTTTTCACTGAAATAAATATAAATATTAGAGTTCAGATTTTTAATTTAAAAGAGTAAAGCGTTAAAAATAATAAAATGCTAAATTAAATAAATTTTAAAGGCAAAGATATAAAGAATAAGTAAAGGCATTTCTTACGAAGTACAATAGTAGCTGAAGCAGAAGAAAAATTAATAAGTCTAATTAAAGATGCATACTTATGCGCTAAGTTAAAATAACATTCACAAGATATTCAATGAACTTGTTAGTAAATATATAAAAAAAAAACATAATTTTCATTTATTTTATTATTAAAAATAATACAAAACAAAAATAAACATAATAAATAAAAATAATTATGAGGATTCACAAATCAAGTTGATTATCTGTTTGTTGTACTCGTGTAATTAAATCATGAGTGCGGTTATTTGTGGGCTGCTGATAGCATAAATTTTACCTTTGACACATCTTCACCTAAAAAAAAAAAATTTACGTTAGTACAATTCTTTATTATATCAACACGTAGGCTTTAAATAAAATCCTAATGAAAAGTTCGTTAAAAAAATGATCAATAAATGGGGAAAAAATATTTGATTAAACATCAACCATTCTGTATGTCAACTGGATTGATAAAGAAAACAAGACAGGAGTGACATTTTGAGTATTATTTAATTCATAAGTACTACACATACAAAGTGGTAAAAAATATACTTATTTTTATTTATTTGAGTATATCGTAAACGTTTAAATGAGTATAAAAATAATGTATGATCGCTTCTTAACTTTAATGCTTATATTTATAAAGTACACAATCGCATCATTTTTCGTTTGTGAGAAAAAGAGTTTGGAATGATCTGAACATCTTAGAATGGATATACATAATGGAAGGCACATTCAATTTTCAATTGGCGAAAGTAATGTGTTCGAGAAATATACGCGTTTTCACATAGTATTTTTAACGGTATATTTTTTTTTTCAACGCTGGTGACACGCATATTATAAAACAATACTTTTTTATTGTTTCGTCTTATTAATAGAAATGTCAAAGATAACATTTTCGCAATAAGTTACATTGTAAACGGTACTGAAAAATGTAGATTTGGCGACTTTCACTAGATAAGTATTATTACGTACGTATAAAATGGATTCGGTATTGCTATAATCAAGCGTTATTATCTTAAAAAAATTATAACTAAATAACTAAATAACGGTTTTTATATAAAAATCGTAAAAAATGCAGTAGTATAGTTCAAATCAACTTATATCTATAGTCGACACTATTTTGAAATATCAAAACAAGCTAACATCTTTTATGTTTTTATTTAAATCCGTATTGAAGAAAAAACAAACATCAAATCATTGTAGAAGTATCGTATAAAAATTGTTTTCACTCTTTAAATTCTTATTTTTGACTAACAATATACTTTAGATAGAAAAAGTTAAATATTTTAATTTTAGTTACAAACGTGGAGTATAAAATAGTTTGTTAATACTTGTATCCAAAAAGTAACATCGTCTTATACCTAATATATAAAAAAAGTTTCAAAATATTTCCTTATAAATAGTTATTCTTCGCGTTTAATGAAAACATTTATTTTATGATTTAGCCTGTTTTGAACGAAATATTACTTATAAAAACAACAAGATTTATTATCACCTTTTCCATGGCGGAAGGAACAATTATTCGTTACCGAAGTAGATGAGCCTGTCATTCTTCTCTTATAAAAATTTGTATCACTCTGTTAACATCGAAATGGAATGACTTATAAAGAGCTTTTACTTTTAATTGTCTCAATACTAGTTGGTGTCCAATCATTAAAAGCTTGATTCGAAGCATTGACAAGGGAATGAATAAATTCCCTTACGATCAAACAAAGTACTTAACTAATCGTATAAAAATCGACTTAATCGTATTCGGCACACGTCCTGTATAAAATATCTAACGTTTTTTTGAAGTTGAAACAAAAGTTGGCTGTTGAGATAATCGAGTTCGTGAGGTTTGTCCTGATTGCGGAATGAAGTCGAACCTTTCACTTGTAATTGTCAAAGTACTTGTACTTTCAGATATTGTATTATTGATGAAGGGATGATTATAATTAAAGGGAAAATTGAACAAAATGAATTTCTCAACTCAAAAAAGTGGTCGCAAAGTTCAGAGAAGAGATAAGAAGCTGATTTGTTTCGAGTCACTATATAGCAAATTCGAGACGAACCGACCATTCCTATCGTTCTCTGACGTACACTTCAATCAACTCTCAACGACAAGTCGCAACATCACGAAAATAATATTAATAATAACATTAATAATAATGACAATGAAAAAGGTATAAAAATAGAAAAAAAAATGTACAATCGAAGAAACGAGCAGCTCACGAGCGTGCCCCCCCTAGTCTCCCTGATGATGGCGCTTGAGATGCACAGTGAGGTTGCCCCTCTGTCTAGCCTTGTACGGGCAATGCGGGCACTGGAACGATGGCGGCTTATCGCCACATTCGAGCGACTCGTGCCTCCTCATCGTGCTCTTCCAGCGGTAACCTTTGCCGCAAAATCGGCAGTGGAATTCGAGCGACTGCTGGGCAGCGGACGCCGAGACTCTGCGTCCCTTTTCCGGTTGTTTGGCCGGCTGGGGTTTCGGTTGTGGCTGAGGTTTCGGCACCGCTGGCGGATCACGTTCCTGCTGTTCTTGGACGATGAGCATGAGGTCCTTTGGGAGTATAGGATGATGAGTGGAGACGAGGCCGAGGGACGCGGCGAATACCAAGCTGTCGAGGGAACTGTCGTTGTAGATCTCGACGCTGGACCGAGGCTGATCTTGGTCGTCGCTGTGGCTAGTCGACGGACGAGGTTCCGGGCTGTGCAGACGACCAGGCCGCATGTGGTTCTCGAGCTTCTTGCGTTGCTGGCTGCGGTTGTTGTTGGTCGGCGGCTTCGGCGTCGAGGTGTAGCTGCGCGTCAGATCGCGATTCTTGCGGTTACGACGCAGCAGAGATATCATGCTCAGTCGGCTGATTTTGGCTGGAACGTAGAAAAGCGATTGGTCAGTTAGCGCTGGCTGGGGTGGATTGGGGATGGCGTCGAAGTCGCTTTTTTTCTCTCTTGCTATATTTTTTTTTTCGGCGTGGGGGTTAGGTTCGAGAGAGATAGGGGGTTAGTTTTATTCAGGGCGAAAAGTTGCTCGCTGATGGAAATTATGGCGAATTACTGGATTTTCTTTTCACGAATTTCCAGCAGCGAACGTCTTTTCGTGCATATTTTTTGTCTTTTTATATTTTAGAGAGTGAAGAGATTTAGTCGGTGCTTTTTGATCGGTAAAAGGGACAGTGCGATTTTGAAAGTATACGATCGAATTCGTCACGAGAATCGAAAGTTAATTTGCGTTTGAGGAAGTGATGGTAAAGGTTTGGGAATGAACTTAAGTGTAAGTGCATGCCAATTTAAAAAATACAATAAGTTAATTCAAAATGTGGTAAGTGTTAGTACTAAGTACTTATAGTTAGTTGTTAGTTGTATGTTAGTATTTATACTAAGGGTATAGTTATTGAAGAACCGAATAAAAACCGTGTAGATTGGAAAAGATTTTCATGCAAAAGAATTAGTTACTTAAAAAAAATTAATACTAGGTACCATCACCAATATAATAATCGAAAACCTATAACATCGAATAAAACACAAACAGAAGTTCTGAAAAAAAAACCAAAGTACATAAATGAGACGACGTTACTGGTATTAAAATAATTGTTATTGGGGGGAGTTTTTATTGAGTAAATCGAAAAATGTACATACAAAAGTTTGTGATAAGGTGGAGGGTGGTACAGAAAATAGTGTAAGCTGTTGAAATTGAAATAATATTTTATTTGATAAAGTGATATGTATTTGTTCGTTTCTTGCCGCTGTTGCTGAGTGTTTTGTACCGATGATGGTGTACTATGTGAATAGTGCTCAGAGCTTACGGTGCAAAAGTGAACGGGAAGCTGGAACCATAAAAGCTTGAAAAAAATTAATATTTGGTAACAAATAAAGTTATTCCGCCGAATAAATATTTGAAAAAATATATGGTGTTATCTGAAAAGGGGAAATGTAGTAAACAACACGAACAAACAACTACAGAAAATGTTTTATTATATTATAAACAATAATTTATAATTGTTAAAATTATACTTAATAATGAAGTATACAATTGGTTGATTTATTGATAGTTTTTTTTAGAATTTGTGTATATGTAAAAAAGAAATAAAATTCGGCATATGAAACAACACAAAATACTATATCTTATATAGATTTTGTATAATATTTGCTTTTTAACATATATTTACCTGAAAAGTAGCAGAACATATAAACAATAAATAATACTATATACAGTCAAACTGAAATAAAGTAAATTAGATTGAGCAACGCAAAAAGCTAATGAATAATTAAACATACAAATAAAAGAAATACAATTTTTAGCTTTTTGTAATAAATGGGCAGGGGATTTCAACGTTTGAAGGAGTCGTGGATTTGTCATATTTCTTATTCTTACTATATATACGTTGTTAATTTTTTGTTTATAATGCAGAACGTATGTAAATATTGTGTTTTTTTAAATAAATTTTAGGATTTCATGTTATTGGGAATTAAGTTAATACGTCGGTTATATTAAATATAAGATATTCCAAAATCAACATACAACTAAACATAGATAATAAAAATATTATAGTGCCATTACTAATAACAATAAATATATATGTATAAAGATAACTTGTAAATGGGTAGGTTAACAATGAATGGATATAGATGATATGATGCAAATTGTTTATATATATTTCAATCATTTATGCATGTATAATATAAATTTAGGATGTTAATGATTGTTTATTTTGTGAGTAAATAACTAAAGTGAATGACCATCCCACAAAAAAAAGTGAATGAACATTATTATAACTATTGCGTAATCGTTAAATGCCAATGTGGCATTTTTCGAAAACTCGTTTGGGCCGACTTGGCGGTTTAATCGTGCGATCTGTATTAGCTATTTAAAATTGATGCTAAGTAACGGGATTCGCTGTCACGTGACACGTGGCCTTCGCAGTGGGGAGAGTTTGTGTACGCGAAATTTGACGTATAGAAAGCGAACTTCCTCTCGTTTCGGTACCATTGAGCAATCGGGGAAAATTTCTAAACAGTGGGACGGGATCTCTATAGGTAAATTCATTAACCCGTTTACGCGTCTATACGTGGAGTGAAAAGTTGTGCAAGAAAAATGATGACTTTTTTTTGTACGCGTGGTATGGACACGTCATTTTAAAAAGTTTGCTATCTAAAATAGTGAAAGTCATTAAAGTGTCAATTAGCTTCCGTTACTTTTTTTTTTCTTTTAAGGAATGTTGTAAAATTTTCCACATTAATAATTTTTACCACGTAGATAATAAATTTTATAAAAAAAAAATTGGATAAAAAAAAATTCATTCCAAATGTTTAAAACGCACTTTAAACGATTATTATCTGACTTTTCTTCACAAACTTCTCATTATTTTAACTAGCTCTAGATTTATACATATCAAACCACCAAATCGGCTGTTGCCACAACACACTTTAGATCCGAAAAAAAACGAACTTTCAGCTCATTCGTACGGGGTTAATAAAGCGCTACCGCGTGCGTTCCAGTTCTGGAGCAGAGAAGCAGAGAGCGGGGAGAGGGGACGCCGGCAAAACGAGTGTGTGTGTGCGTAGAGAGAAAAACAACAAAGCGCGCTCAGTTACTCACCCACACCTGCAGTCGCCCGCTGCTGTACTCTCTCTCTCTCTCTCTCTCTCTCTCTCTCTCTCTCTCTCTCTCTCTTTCACCCTCTTTGTTCTCCGGCAGGCGCTCGTTGCGCTCGCCTATGGTTTTCACGGGCAGCGCGGAAAAAGTCGTTGGGTTCTCTCTCTTTCTCTCTCTCGGTCTCTCTTTCGGCGGTGGCTGCTGCTGCTGCTGCTGCTGCTGCAAGCACGCCGCCATTTTTCGGTGGGGCCTCAGTTTGGGACGGTTTGGGAGGTCACTCATTTTTCTGCCGTCGTTCTTTTTTCGGTATATAAAGTGGTTGCTGTGCTTTGGCAGTCAGTGTTAGGGGTTTGATTTTCGTTTTACAGTGGAATGTGCGTTGTTATTTCGTAGGTTAATGTTAATATTTTTCTAGTTTGTTAATGTTGGCATGCAAGTTGAGGATATTTGTGATATTAACAAATTTGATGGGTTAATTCTGTGCATCCATACAGTTAGTTTGGAAAACAATTGTTTTCAGTAAACTTTGACAACAATTGTTTGGTAAACGTTTATGAGAGTTAAGTTATATTGATGAGCTTTCAAATGCTTCAGTAGCTTAATAATGAAAAATAATAATTAGGAACAATGAATCAAGTGCTTATTTTAAGTATTGAATTATTTTTTTTAAATACTCACTACGCAAAGCTTACAAATTGTGTTATTTTCATGCTGTACGTTTTGGAGTATATCTTATGTTTATTACAAATATGTATTGAGACTGTATTTTTATTTTAGTAAATATGGCTGTACATAAAATAACATTCAAAACTGAATAATCTTATGTTTTATCAATATTCTTAATCTTCTCTCATACATTTTGCTTCAAAATGGAGCAGAAAAAGTTTACATCGCTAAGGAATATAAGTATACGGAAGGACGTAAATTAATTCTCTTACTTAACAATTATTGATTAGGAACAGAATTATGTAAGAAACATGTATTTTCTTTCTATTAAGAGTATGTAACTTTTAAGAGCCAATGATAAATTTGATATAAAAGCAAACATACATAGTCAAGCACACTTAAAAATTTTTTTAAATAGCATTCATTAAAAATGTACCCAAATGATACATGATTGTTCAACTTACCCACATACTTTGAGATGCATATCTGATTTTATAACAGAAACCTTACTTCCCGCATTGCAAGCGCAGTACAAAACACTCATCGGACACATGATTTACTCCAACTGCAAAAACCACTGCACAATTATGTAATAAACACTTATTTGGCAAATGAAGCTTGGCTTGTCAAAGCTCCAGCTTGTAAACAAGCTCTCTCTGTGTATCCAGCCAGCACAAGCACAAATTCTGGCAGCAATCTGTTGGCTCTGTAAACCTCATGGCCCACTGGGGAACCGGCCATTGTTTGCCAGTCTCGCCGCTCTCCTCCTCTCTCTCTCTCGCTCCTCTCCATTTTCCTTTTCCCCGGGGAGCAACAAGTAGTCGTGCTCCAATTTCAGCACGCACCGGCGGCTGTGACGTCCTCTCCTCCCTCTGCAGCGACACTCGCGCACTGACACACTCACCCACACATGTAAAAGCACAGTCCCATCGCGGCGAATTCTTTTGTCCCCGGCGTGCCATCCACGCGGACGCGCGAATTCTCTCATGCGCTTTTCCACCGCCGCTGCCGACAGCGTGCGAGAGGTTAGGCGGCCATAACCTCTAACACACTCTGCTCGCTGCTCCGTTTTGCGCACTATGCACGTTTTTCCGCACTCCTACAAGCTCGCGCTGCACACACATGAACGTATACCTCTTGCGTAGCGACGAGGTATATACTGACGTCGACGACGACGCGCCGACGGACGGAGGCGCTTTCCGCGCGTCGGCGGAAGCAGCGTACGTATAATATGTATATAGGAGCGGGGAAACCCACGCAAACAAAGCAGCACGAATGCGGATGATGTTCTCTCGCTCACTCCACGCTTCGCCGTCTCTCGCAGTCGTGTAGAGCGCTTTCTTTCTCTCCCCGGCAAGAGAGCGAGAGAGAGAAAGATGCGCGAAACTGAGGATAGGTTAGGTGCGTATGCTGCGCGCGCCGCACACTCCCGTGGATGAAGCGTGTGGGAACCAGAGGCCCGCGCCGTGCCGGCAGCTATACTTCGTGTACCCCCCTTTACCCCTGGCCCCTTCTCTCCGCGCCTCGCGCTCTCTGCGCCTTTTCCTTCGTGCGAAATGTAACGTGTGTGCCGAAAGATCTCCGCGTTCCCTCGCGCGCCCCGCTCGCTCTTTCTCTCTTTCGCTTTCGGCGAAAGACAGAGAGAGAGAGAGAGAGAGAGAGTACGGCTCTGTAACGGTTTTTTTTCGCCACGAGAGAGGAGAGAGAAAAGAGCGAGAGATTGATTCGGTCTAAGCGGCGAGATTTGATGGTGGAAAGTTTCGGAGGAGAGCTTGAGAGGCAAAGAAAGATGGAAGGAGAAAGAGACCCCAGTGACGCGGTGTTTGAAAAATTACGTATGTAGGCCCCGCGCGAGAGCTCGAGTTGGCCGATTTTCGGCTGTTTCGCCAGCTCGATTCGCTTATAAAATGAGAGCTCCGGGCGCTTTCTGTAACGTCTAAAAAGTACTATGGAATGCGGCGTTCGAATTTTCGAATTTGAACTTGAATGATTTGCTGCGTGTGCGTGTGGTACCTTTATATAGGATGAATGTTTGGAAATCAGGTGATGCGATAAGATGTTAGTAGCAGTTCAAGTTCTCGAATTAAGAGATCGGAGAAATTTTTGGGCAGGTCACGTTGATAAAAACCACTCGTTCGGTATCGCGTTCTGTCGTGCTAATAGATTTAACTGTAATACACTATACGCACATGAAAATGTATTTTTCGATAAGTCAAATGTCTTCAATTGAATTTTGAAATCAATTTTAATTTTTTATTGAAAATCTATTTTACATGCACACTGTTATATCAAATTTACAAATTGTGCTTTCGTTATCGATTTTATTTCAAATTATAAACTAAGAGGGAATGCGTAAATCTTGAAATACACATCGGGTTCTGCTCACCAGCAAATTGTTGATTTCTATAATTATATAGTTCCTTAAAGTTACTTCTTATAATTATAACGTTTGTACAACATACGACATTTTACATCGGTTCTGGGCGACACAAAAAGTACAAAAAATCCGATCCCTTGTACCTCCGCTCACCTATCCTCACACATCAAAAATATTAATTTTGAATTCATGAAAAAATATAGCTGCATCTTACAACAGTCGCATACACCATTCACGAGCCTATCTAAATATAAACTAATGCTACTCTATAAGTACAACGCTTATACCCTAATAAAGCTATCGCACAATATCAAAGACGGTATCAAAAAGAAAATCAGAAATCGATCCACTGAACGACCTCAGCAGCCTATAAGGCTCCCTCGTTGACCGCTTGGTCGACGAGGTAGTACCTGGCGTTTTGTTCCGGATGGAGCTTGCGTATATGCTTGGTGAGGTTATCCTTGAGCTTGCAACGCTGGGGACAGTAGGCGCAGCAGAATCGGGGCCGCTTGCCGCACTCGAAGTTAATGTGGCGTCG
This sequence comes from Torymus flavipes, assembly GCA_030522905.1. Classification (NCBI taxonomy): domain Eukaryota; kingdom Metazoa; phylum Arthropoda; class Insecta; order Hymenoptera; family Torymidae; genus Torymus; species Torymus flavipes. The sequence goes on from JAPYZO010001893.1 coordinate 15,039, forward strand.
CAGGTGCTGCATGCGCTTGTAATGCTTGCCGCAGCGTGGGCACGTGTTGCCGCTGATGCTGCGGTGATCGGCGTCGACATAGCCCAGTGGATCTCGCCACGCCGACACGTTTGAGCGCAGGTAGCGACGACGAACGCTCCTCAGGCCTGCGGAAAATAGAAGAGCGTTAGCGTGGGTTTGAGATGGGGGTGAGAGTATATTAGGGTGTTACTATACAGATGTAGGCGTGTGTGTGTGTCGGTCGGTGATTTTGGTTTTTGGTGGGGGATGAAGAATGACTGAAGAGTTGGTAAAATTGTACGGATTTTTATTCGACGCTTAAATTGATTAGATTTTTACTGATAAATTTACAAATTTCTCTCACAATTGTCATTGTTTTATTTCTACTTTTATCGTCATTCATATGATAATTTGGTTTATTTCGCACTCCGAGTTTTAGGCGACGTATATTATATGTTTTTCATTCGCTACTTTACATTCAATATTATTATCCAAACTCCACAGTACGACATCTAGATTTTACGAAACTTCCACTGCGCAGCGCGCGCAGTTGCCTTGAAAGGCATGCACCTTCCGCTACGTCAAAGCTCCAGGTATACAAAAGCCGCGGGGAGTCGCACGTGTTCGGAAAAATCTCTGCGTCGCAGCCGTCTTCGACGAATCCAATAAGCTCGGCCATTAGTGGGTCGGAAATTGTTTTCGTGGACAGTCGCAGTAGCGCAGGTCAGCTGCTCTCTCTCCCTCTCTCTCTCTCCCTCTCCCTCTCTCTCTCTCTCTCTCTCTCTCTTAGCAGCTTATTATACTTATGGCAGAGTTGACGCGATGATTTACAAGGGAGCGAAAGCTGCGTGATGGCGAAAGTCCGGGCGACAAGTTGAGCCTTGACGTTTGTATATAGCGGTTTCGGTAGTTTTCGTGTTGTAACGTTTATTGGGCACGAAAGTTTCGAGCTTTACAGCAGGCTTAGGCAGATTATATTACACGCAGGCGCAGGGGATGGGCGAGAAGTCGTAGGTCTCTATGCAAGTTAAGAGTCGCGCTGTGATGTTTACACATTTTTCTTACTTGTCTAATTTATATATACATGAGTGCATGAACCTGGCTCGTTCTTTAACTTATTTGTACGCACGGAAATTCATTCAACCATCTTTGTATAGTTTTTGATAAGATACCTTTTTCGAGATGAGCAGCAAAAGATTGTTTTATACACGAGTTAAACATATCATTGATAACAAAGACAATAAATATGAATGAATTTGAAAA
>JAPYZO010001894.1:0-16551 GCA_030522905.1 Torymus flavipes
ATCCATCTTCATTTTTCATACACTTATTATCTTTGTAACCTGGCACGATTCTACTATTATAGTCGTTTTCATAAAAAAGTTTTACCTGATCTAGAGTATCACTTGATAATTTTATGTTTTCTCTTTTGCCAACTAAAAAGAATTCATCATACAATTTTATTGAATTATTATCATTAAGCATTTTTTTTTATTGGAAATTATTTAACAACTACCTTCTTGCGAAATCTAATTTCTGCTTTACTCTTGGCATTAACTTTTATCCTGCAAGAGTCACACATTTTATCTCTGTCTTTCAAAAGCGGAAAACGAGCTGTCATTTTTACTGAAGCAAATCTTTTCAAAATTTACGTACTATTCTCCGTCATTTCTTTTGGCAATTTTCCATCAAATTTTCAAAAATTTTAAAAATCCTGAAAATTATGATTTCTGAAGTTTACTTCATGCACAGTGTGAAATAATATTCATTTCACACACGGATGATGTTACTTCATGCACAGATAAAAACATTAGTTTCAGAAATGAATTTATAAATGTATTTTCCATGCGTCGTTGGTGCTAACAATATTAAACAATCAAAAAGCTATGAATAATAATACGCATTGTCAACAACGGGATCAAAGTTTCAGTAACCCTTTAAACAATGGCTAAAATCGTGGCGGTATGAATAAATCAGCAAAGGAATTACATTTAGCAAAGTTGTTTAGCTATTTTGTAATAATTAAAAAGTGATATAGTTAAATATGCAATGTGCCCCTGAAACGGTTAATTTAATCGCTTTTCTTTCTAAAAATGTTAGACATGTTTACTCTGCATCATTCATAATACTCTTAGTTAATAGCACAAATAAATCTCGAAATATTTGCATAATAAAAGAATATCATTAATACTTTTGCACAAGACCAACCTCTCTATATTGACATTACTTCCGAATTCGGATGGTTTTAAGTTATATATATATTTTTCAATTGGTAAAATAAATCCGTTGAATCCCGTTTCTTAGAAAGTGCTAAGCCTATATACAATATCTATCTAACTGAAATATAATTTTTCTAATAAACGGGAGTATCTGTGACCAGCACTTTTGCGCTTACCGAATACATACATATAAGGTATATAATACATCTAAAGATATACCACACAAAGGTCTGGCATTCCTCTGTGGGAATCTTCTCCCAGTATCTCATCAACAACGACGAGAACAGGAAGGGAAACGTACGTCAGTCTGAAAGTTCGAGTAGAGTGAAAAAGACAGCGCGCTCGCAAACACAAACACAAACGTTGGTTACAAAAAATCTGAACGATAGAGAGGGACAGCCCCTCCCCGCATATATATCTATAGACATACGCGCGTGCGCTCAAAGGAAAAACACGCCGACGACCAGCGCGAAGGAAAAACCTCGCAGCCATCGTCGTCGTTCTCCTCGTCTCCTCGAGCTGCTGCTGCTTCTGCTTCTGCTGCTGCTTTGTAATTCTATTAGACGTCGACCCGTGAGGAGCAACCTAAAAATAGCAGACGGAGAAATACGTTTATTGAGACGATGCAGCGAGAATTTTCACTATGGGGATTAAGGACTGAGGGGGAGAGAGAAAAAGTGCTGCGAGAAATTAATGGGGGGAGAAGAAGTTTATTAATTGGGGGAAATTAATCGCCGCGCGTGGTTCCGAGGGCCCCGAGTGAAAACCGCGCGCGCGATGCGATTTTTAAACGAGAGCTTACAGCTTTTAGGAGGTATTTTAGGGTATTAGAGATGTGAGTTATGAGACGGTTTACGACTTTTTTCGGTAGCGCCGAATTAAAAATTATATTGCGAATTGGGTGAGATGAAAATATTACTATTATAAGATTTTATTTTAAATTTATCACCAAGTCAAGTAATATAAGAAAGTGGTAAATTGAACCCTTCGATTTAACTTTTTTCTGTTGAACAATTATCTTTCTAAAACTATTTTTCATCACGATGATTGGATTCCAAAGTGAAAATACAATTTTTCTCACGGAAAGTAAGATGGCAAATAAAATTTTTAATTACTTTTTTCTTATTTTCAATACCAGCATAGTATTGCGAGAGCATGATCCGGAAGGATTTTTACTTTTCAGCAATTCTATTAATTAAATTTAAAAAATGTGCAATTATAATCTATTTCAACTAAATTGTTATATTGAATCGTTCATTATTTGTATTTCTTTTGAGTTTTTAAAAGTACCACAATCATCTCGTTTTTTTTAATGAGTTGAATAACAGCGGGAACAAAAGTATAATATTGAAAAAAAAATAAAAAAAGAACAATGAAAAACATATAAAAACTTCGATATCTTTTCTAATAAGTTATAGACGAAATTATCATTATATCAATTAAGAAACTTGTTTAATTTCGCTCATCGATGACAATAATCTGCTACTCACCAGGGTCTTCGTCCATGGCCTCACGCTACACGAGCGACACCATCACTCGCTTCCGGGACGAAGCGTTCAGCATGGATAGGTGGCCACTACGCCGCGACGATTGTGCCGTCAGTGATGTCGTCACCGTGGTACGAGTGCTGTTGCCGTGGTGGTTAGTGCCGAAGCAGTGGTTCGGATTCGAGGGACAAAGCCCCGAGAACCACGATAACGCCTGCATGTTCCTGTCAGACATACGACGTTTCTGATCTTAGCACGCTTTCGAAGAAACAAACGTTAGTTAATGTTTTATTGAAGTCGCTTTTTAGTAGGATATATGGTTGTTGCTTGTCAATTGCTGTTACAGTGGGTTGCATAAATTTCGTATAAGATGGGTGGGGCAAGTAGAAACAGACGTTGAAAATTAGTTCGAGAATTGTATACATCACTAATGAGAAACAAGTTTGGACGTTTGTGAATAAATAATTAGATCTTACTAATTTAAAATACAATCAACGCACTAAAAATTTCTAAATTGTGCAAACTTGATTTATTATTAAATTAAAAATAATATTTACTCTTTGAGAAATTGATAATTTAGTTTCCACATGGCCGAACCATCTTAAGAAATTTAACTTGACCAAAATACTATTGTTACTCATGCGTCTTTACAAGATACATAACTTTACAAGATCGATGCGAAAAATCCATTTAAGTCAATTTAATACGTAACAAGCCTTATTAAAAAGTTCTTAAAATGTAAAAGATGTATACAAAAATGGAATAGTTACAATTAAATTGATTAAAAAAGGCTGTATAAGACATAAATATACAGCATGACTACACTACTATAACCATGATGAAAACTTCCTAAAGTCCGTACAATAATACATCGACGATATTATACTTTCAGATCCACAACGAAAACAAAAAAGTTACTATTTGTAAATCGTTAACACTAAACGGAAAACTTTGGAAACACACAGTACGGTAGTTAAACGGCGCTAAAGTAGGTAAAGCGTAGGGTAGCAACCCTCCTATTGCTAACTGCTCTGCGCACTCGTTCGAATATATGGCTTCTACTTTTCTTGCGCAATAATGGTTCGTGACTAAGCGATAGAAGCGAATTAATCCTCTAAATCTCATAACCAGCACGGATATGGGCTGTTGGTATTAAAGGATATGAAATAAAAATATAATAATGGTTGAACTTTTCTTTTAGTCTCATCGATAATCGATTCGGAAGTATTTCACGCATATTTGTTTAAAACACATTAGAATTATTATGTTTTAAAGTATATTGAAGTATTAATAAATTAGTTTATCTTATACTTTTGTCGATGCTGTCAATAGTACACTTAAATATATAACGCAATTACGATTATGAGTTGATAAAATAACGTCCGAGCTTTAAACAGATTTAATAGAAGACCAAGCAAGAACGGAAAATTAATCTAGTTGCGAGAAGTGCTCCCCACAATTCCAGTTTCAAAGGTCGCAAAATGATAAAAACCTACATACGAAGGGAATTTCAGAAATGCGCACTTCGCAGTTGAAAGGACTTTCGTTCTGTTTCAACGCGCGAAAATGAAACTGAAATTTTCCGCATGTCACGTGTCAAAGGCCTTCTAAAAATATAGTAGTCGTTAAAAAGAGGAACACAGCACTTACCGCCTTCAGAATTTCAAAATTTTTCTATGGAATCTGACTATAAAAAGATCAGTTGAAGATTAATGGTAAACCCACAGTTTGGTGACCAATGTAACAATGAGTATGCAAACAAGTTTTGCTAAATTTATACCTAATTCATATTGTTTGAGAACATTATAAAAGGTATTATCTATAAAATAATGTTGTATTTTATATTAATTCTCAGAATAAAAATTCATTCTAGTGTATTTTATTTATCGGTTGAACAAATTTGTTTGCGCTATTTTATGATATTCGATTAAAACAAAAACTTTAACGCGCAAAAAAGTGGATTTTTTGCTCTTTTCATAAAAATTTGTTTCTTTCCAAAACAATGCTATTATTTTTATATGATATAATCTGTATCAAAAGTTATTTCTTTCATTGAATTTTATAATGTTATTTTCTATTTAAATACAATAACAACAACTCCAACCCTTTTTAAAGTTTATTCATGAATAAATTGTTAGCTTTTCAATTTGATTATCTTCAACTGATTCAAATGGTCCATTTTACATTTAGGATTAAAAGTATTTTGTTGAAGCAAAGCACATGCATATTTGATGATGGAAGTAATTTCATTGAAGTGTTAATTAACTTTAACAAGCTTGTAAAGAAAGTGAGTAATACTGTGTAAAACAAAATTTTACAATCGTTTATTACAGTAAAGAAATTTTTAAAATATTAAATTCTTTGTTCAAATTAATTTAATTCATGTCAGTGTGCCATAAAATTTGGCAGTATTATATACAGAGCAATGAAAGAAGTATTTCAGAATTAAAATACTCATCGCACATTATTCGTAAAATTAAATGTACCATATTTCACGAAAGAGTAATTACGTTATTGTCAATTCAAAGCTTTTTAGTTACCTAGATCTTTCAACTTATTGAGCAAGTGTTTCAATGTACAGATTCTAAAACCAGACACTTACATCTCAATTAAAATAACCCAATTATTATCGAAGTAAAAAAGTATCGAATTTCACATTAACAAACATTTTCGAATTAAATAAGTGCTGAATTGTGTCAAAAACATTCGTAAAATAATTCTTCCCGAGCGATTTCGATTCATTAAATGATTAAAACGGAATACACTTGTATGGACGATGAAGGTACATGCGCGAACTACATAAATCAGGCGGCGGCGTAAGAGCTCTTACAAAGCATGATATACAGGCTGGTAATAAAAACCGTGAAATTAATTAAAGGGATGGCGGGGAACGCGGGCCAATAAATCGTTCGATTAGCCAACGAGATTTTCTTAAATCAAAAGGCGATGCTGAAAAATAACTCTTTTAGCGCTTTAACGATCATAGAGGAACAAAAAAGGCAAAGGCTCGCGCTATAGACGCGACAGAGGTGGAGGGGTACAGCTCGTAAAGAAAATTTACGCCGGTCCGTACCGTATCAGTTCAAAATTCATTAGCGGGAATTCGCAACCAATTAAACACGCTTTTGATTAACTACGCTGTATCTCCAGTGCGCATTACGCCGGGCGTTCCGCGCCGGAAACTTCCCGGTGGTATTTTGTCTCCCGAGAGACGTGTCCGCGCGTCGCGACGTACAAACGACTCGGTGAAGAAGGCGAGGAAGAAGACGGAGAGAAAGGAGGAGAACCAGAGAGGAAGAGCGCGCGTGCGCTTATAAAAAATTGCAAGCGCGACGAGATCGTGACTTTAATTTTAGCTCGGCTGGGGCTATTTTTACGAATATATCATCGCGCGCGAGCACGCGTTGCAATTAATTGACGTCACTCGATGCCACGGGAATTTTTCGAGATATGTAGGGGATGGACGAGTGTATCATCGTTGAGTCTGATTTAAGAGTCGGCTGCGGTTTTATCCGCGAGCGATTGGTATATGAATAAATTCTTCCGCGGTTTTGAGAGAGGAAAGGCGAGAAATTAATTAAATTACGAAGTAATTTGTAAGAAGGGAGGTGAATTTTTCATTAATGATGTTTAATTCAAAATTGGCATATTTTTAAAATTTCTACAAACTTTTTAATGAAAAATAGTTGTAAGACGTTAAATATTTTTGCCGTTATATTACATCTTCTAGTTAATACGAAAAATACCTGAAAATGTTTTAAGCATTTCGTGGATAATGATTGCGTTTAAAAAATCTCTTTTGTACAATAAAACAATTATATGAATGATTTTATTACTTTCGAAATATTAATTTAGAAATTTCATTAAAATGTGTGTACATTTGTAAGGCATGGATGAATTTGGTTTTTAATAGCTCAAGTCCATTACAATGGCTGATACAACTTGATTGAAAAGTAGTCGTCAGAAGTTTATCCTATGCGTGTTTAACTTTGCTTCTTAAGTAATGAACTAAGTTTCTCTTTAAGTTCTCTCAACCATCGCAGAGTAAGAAAACGCTATAAAATAAATAATGAACGATATCAATTTAATTTAATTTTTGTACCAGGTAGTTATAGAATAAGAGTGCTCAGAGAGATTTCTCATTTCATTTCAATCGCATGAAAGAGCCAATTATAACCTTTTATAATACGAAAAAATACCGAGCGAAGTTTATCAAAGACTTACTTAGCGAAACGTTACAAATGCCCACTTAGCTCGGGAGTTTATACATCATAACCGTTTATAAGACGGTCGCGGGGAGAGGGTCAGCTCGCCGGGGGCGGACAAATTTTCCCGTCAACTTAGTCGGCGTTAAAGGGCTTAAGTGTGCTTTTTACTCGGGCATTAACATAAATCAACAGAATCATAACGCGAACGAATATTATGTAAATTTTATCGGGAACGGTAGTGTAAGGTTTGTAATTTCTTAAACTTCGCCATGTTTAAAGGAGAAATTAGCCGGAACGTTAAACTAATAAAGGACTTTAGAGGATAAAGTAAATTTGTGGTATAATCTGTGCTTTCAGCTGGCTTTTATTATGCTCTTATTTATTAATTAGTTCTCTGTGAATGCGCATGAATATACTATCCAATATTAAACCTAACTAGTTACATTCAACGCGCTTTGCGCGTAATATTATTTTTTTTTTCTAGAGTTATATGAACATGAGTAAGTTAGTTAGTTTCAATTTAAAAGTTTATTTTTATCAGTTTAAATTATACGATAACAGCGTATTTTTGATAATTATTAAAATAATGAAATTTTTCTTGTACTATTTTAATTATTTAGTATTAAATACTTAAACTCAAGAATAGGACCTATTCTATACATACCAATCAAATGAGTTAATAAACAACCAACCATAACAGTCTTATTGTGATTTTATACATCACTTTATTAAGAAAGGGTTATTACCGTATTTTATATGTTGGTTTCATTTGTCAGCTATATTTCACTTCGTATTTAAAAAAAAAAAAAGAATTTTTAGTCCAATGCAGTAAATGAAGGTATAAGAAGGTACCCAATCGCTCGGCGTGGGGTTTGTATTTCAAAAATGGTCTGTGAAGTGGCTGTTTTAATTTTCATAATTTGTTAATGAAATGTAATAAAGAACTTTGAAATAATAATAAAATAGCGGGCTACAGCAATTTCTTGAAAATAACCGTTTACGTGATATACTAATGAAATACGAGAAAATCTTATACACCCAATATTTCCAAATCAACAAAACAATAAGTTTCATTATTTCACAGCAAAAAATTTATTTCCTATCTACTCAAGTCATGCATATCAAATACGTAACGCCGTAATAAATTTTCCTCGCTAAACTCTCTTTTTTTTCAATAAACCATTACGACAGACTTAAATTTCCCTTCCGCCGTCTTATCCTTCTAAACCCTCCTTCAACCAGAAAAAAAATCTTCATCTTCCGGCCCAGCCCCATCTCCCTATAAATCCTTCACACCTCGTCGCGGTTGCTACCGGCGTCGCTTCTTCATTTAAACGTCTACATTACCGCTTGGAAAAATTCTCGCGCACCCGGCGTCCGATTCCGCTTTTTCCCTCGTTCCCAACAATCATCCCTGAAAAGGCGAACCGAGACGGGTATATCGGCTTTCGTGCTTGCTTGCACTGGGAGGAGGGGAAAAACTCGCCGAGAGGTGAGCAAAGAAGAAACCGAAAGCATCACGCGTGAAAGAACACACGTGTCTTCCATAACAATCATAAAGTGTGCAATGTATATCTATATATAAGAAGAGTTAATCGATTGAGCTGTTTCGTCGCCTCGAGTTTTTCGGTGTTCCAACAATACATATATGTACACACACATCATGGTCCGCTTAAATTAGCCGCCATTCATTTTTCTTTTCTCTGCGTCATTCTGCGTATACCGCGCGATCGCGGCCGTGTGCCATGCGTAACTATAAGATTTCCGGCATCTTTCTCGCCTTTCATTCATCAGAGTTGCTAGAATTGAATTCTTGAAGCTCCTCCAATAATCCGCTAATTGGTTATCCGAGCTTGCAAGCCGAGAGCTACTAAAGTTTTACCAATGAAGCGATTATATATCTATATCTGTAATTTCGGGCCATCTACGGTCCAATTTCATTCAATGCTTTGAACATTCTATCTTTCAATATCTTCTTTTTTAGATTTCTAAGAACAAACAAAATACTATATTTGTATTGTTGATTGATGTTTTCCAATGTATAATACCACGGAAATGAATAAAACTTGGATAATTAAAAAGAAGTTTCTTATAATGTAGGGAATAAAAAAATGCCAGTACTCGGAAGAACGAATAAAACCTTTGTTCAAGGAATTTAAATTTCATTACTACCTACTCCTAGCAAACTTCGGAATAAAAAAATGCACTGCCGCAGCCTCTTAAATATTTACGGTTTCAGGTTGATTATAAACATTGAAATTCTATTCCTTTACGAATTTTATTTCTTTCTACCAAAATTAAGTCCAGCATAGTAAAATTTCGTATTCATCTATTCTATACAGAATATTTTACCCTCGATTTCACCAAAACTACGAATAAACTGTTTTATTACAGTATCAAATTTATTATTATCATTATAATTAAATTAGGTGTTTGTTCTAATTTTTACTCCAACGCATATTATCCAAAAGCATTTAGAATATGTGCACAACGTCAAATTTCCATAATTCCGCATATTGTACAAGAATTTCGAGAAGCTACACACATATTTATTCCAAATATGTTCATCTAAGTTCCTTATAACAAATATGATCTTATCAAATAGTGCTGGTATCCTACTAAAAAGTGCTGTAAAAAATATTTCCTTGTGCCACTCAAAGTGCAAAACTACCACACTCACGTAATAATTATGAGGCGGGCGGAAACAAAACGAGCATAAAACGTATATATTAATGCGTCATGTGCCCTTTTTGTTTCCACGCCATTGATAGCGAATAACAAAAAAATCATCTCACCGTATTGTTTTGCAGAGCGGCGTGCTGAAAAGGCAGTAGATGAGTGGATTCGCTGCCGAGTTGAGGGGCGCCAGGCTCTGAATGAAAGTGGCGACCGCTATGTTGGTCTGCGACTTTGGCACGTAACCGTAAACTTGCAGCAAATCGAACACGATGTACGGACTCCAGCACAGGATAAACACTGCAATAAATTATACATTGTAAAAAATATTCAACCAAGTTTGTCTGTTTTTCGCAATATACCGAATAGTATACCTCAATTTTTAATATTTTCTGAAAAAGCTTATTTTTAAATGTGGTTTTCTACCGTAATAAATACGCTGAGTAGTGAGCAGCGAAGAAGCTCCTATATGGTAATCTTCTTTGAGATTCGCTTTCAGTGTAAAGTTAATAAACGTACCAGCACTTTCACGTATTTTTCTATTGTGCGCTTCAAGAGAGAGTTTATAATACAGGGCTTTTAGAGTGTTGTTATAATAACACTTTACCGCGAATTACATTCTACAAAGGAGGTGCGGCAATTCAAAGGAAATTATATTGGGCGAATGAAAAAACACGATTACTAAAAATAACTTTGTACTTAGTAAGCCCTTCGTAAAAACACTTTATTTTGTTTCTCTCTTGCTATACTTTTATTTATTTATTCAATTATAAAAACAATTTACTATACACAATCAACTGTATGTGTAAAATAAGTATAAATTAGCGTGGAGCAATTTATTTATTTTCTACTGACAGTCCAAGAAAACCAATTTCTCCGCGCGCAACTGTTAACTGCATGAAAAAGCACTGTAACCACCGACGGAATAACAATTTAAGCTGCATAAGTGTTTTCCCGGTGTGCCGGATTTCAAAGCTCGCTCTTGCGAGCAGCGGAACGCAAACAGCAATAGGATATCTAACCAAGTGAATCTTATACCTCCTGTCCCTTTTTCTCCTTTCGCTCGTTCTCTCTTTCTCGACGAGTTCCATTTCCACAGGAATAAGAGAGAAAGAGAAAGGACTAGAGAAAAGAAGAAAGTGGACCGGTGCCACTTGCCGCACGGATCGTGACTTCGTTTATCTGTTTATCCTATTACGCTGTGCCGGTGCACGTGCGCGACGAGGAGTAGCTATGGGGGAGCAGGGGGATGAGAAAGAAACGAGCGAGCCTTTGTTGCATCGGACTTGCTTAAAGCGTTAAAGCAAAGTAGGAAAGGCGCGCGCAATGTATTTTCGATAAAGACGCGGCGCCGTAGTAGGTATCCGAAGAAACGCGACTAGCGCCCTATATGTCTTTGCTCGTGGTGCAAGAGAGATAAGACTGTTCAAAATATCGTAAATATAATTTCCGAGCTCTATTTTTCCGCGATTGCTGTTGTGACTGCTGTGAGTTTGGAAGAACGAGTGTGTTTTCTCTTGTGTATGAAAGTGCAGAGTTATTTTATGCAGAAGTGGAACAACGACTTCTTAACAGATAATTCCTGCGATGGAGAGGGTGGGTCTAGTATACGCTTAACTTGCAACATTTTATATTCATTTATGTCTTGGTTATATGTCTTTTACGAAAGAATGATATACGTGTTTTATTATAACAATAATTCCGAGGCTTAAATCGTTTAATCTTGTTAATTTTACATATGGATGAAGTTGTATACACGAACGTATTTGTATGACTACACAACTACAATGAAATAAAGTATAATTTATACCATCTTCGTTAATTAGCCGAGAAACATTAAGCTAATTGAAGTATTTATTATAGAAATGTTTTTGGAATGTCATATAATTTCTTAATAGCTTCGAAATACTGCAAAGTCAGTGAAATTCATACCAGTCAGACTTTACAAAGACAAAATTTCAGTTGAACGTGCTCTTAATTTTCTGACTTACTTTACCGAAAGTTATAATGTAACTATCAAGAAGATTATCAAGAGGCACGTATTTCATAAAGGAGCAACTTAACGCGGAGTATTATAAGAGGGCTAATTACATTTGAAATAATTATGTGAAATTTATACAGTTATTATGGGATACAATTTAGAGAATATAAATATTATAGGAATCACTTAATTATCAAAAATATTGAAAATAAATTTAAATAATTTTGAAATATGCAGCAAAAAAAGGTTTTGGATTTACTTTCATATTATGAAAAAGATAGTAAACATAGTCATTAAGATTTACACAGATGAAAAAAATATAATTTTTAACGCTCACTATACATTTATCCCGTACAGATTCCTTGATTCCGTAACAGATCATTAAATGCCTCTCCCTTTCTCTCTCGAAATCAGCACCGTAAGCGTTTCATCACGGGGCTTTTACAGCAACAATGCTCCGCTAACAATGTGTATAATACATGCAGTTTTTTCTCTCTCGCACACTCGGCAGTCCACAAAATAACGCTGTTTCCGCGATTTTTTACACACACGCGAGCGCGCAAAAGGGGGGATAATCGAGAGAAAATCGCGGAGCGCGGCGAGTTATACGAGGGCTCCGACTTTTTATCTCGTTAAACAGTACTGCTTTATGACTCTCGTTCGCACTCTCGGAGCATTTGTGCTCTGTGCATTTTCGCAGTTGCACATATATTGGACGAAACGCATAACTCGGAATTCGATAGGCCGACTTTTAATGAGTGTAGCGCAGGGTTATTGGCGCGAGGCTTATTAGAGGCAGCGTGAGCTTGAAGTGCACGCAGCAAAATTTGGTGAATTTCAGGTTCTTTTTTTCTGCGCTCTTCCTGGTTCCTCGTTCGTGCGCATGAGGCACGTATTTATAGAGCTACGAAGGGGAGAATTTATGGCGGCGACGAGTGAAGTTGGCTGTAGTCGATAGCCGCATGCGTGCGCGCGTGAGGATGTATGGGCGAGTGATGCTGAATTAAGGGTTCGGAGGTATTGAAATCAAACGAGGAAACGTGTGCCTCGGAAACAAGATACTTTTTGGTTTCTTTTGTGGGAGACGTTTGTAAGGAAATCGAGTAATGCGTTTCTGAAACGCGATATTTCAATCAAAGTCTGTAGTCTAACCTTTTCGTGATTATTTTTCTTCATCTTAGAAGAAGATTTATGATAATAACAAGAAATTATTTTCGGAATTAAAACATGTCAGAAAAGTATTTGTTTAACCTTTTATTTTTAAAATGCCCGTAAGGATATGTGTGTGTGTGTGTGTGTGTGTGTGTGTGTATGTGTGTGAGTGTGTGTGTGTGTGTGTGTGTGTAATTTGTATAAATCTCAGCATCTACTTAGTAATCTCAGCATCTACTTTACTATGCCGATTATTGCAAATTATATTTTTTCATTTACTTTCCAATTCGAAGAAAATATCTTCTTTATGATAGTCGATTGTCATTTTTTTATAGTGTCTTTTCGATTCTTTTTTTAATTCAATTAATTCAAGAGTTGAGAGTATACTCTAATGATGTCAATTAAAAAAAAAAGTTGGGTCAAGATTGTCGTTCAAATTGCTATTTCGGGAAGAAAAAATATTTTATCCTAAATTAGTACATTAGTACATAAGCACCTACTTATATGTACGTGAAGGGTTCTTTTACATTTTAAATTATGACTTAAAGTTAATTAATAAGTGCGCCCTCCTTAAAAAGACTTTCACGTTTTAGTACGCCATGAATCCAATTCCGCTGTTTAACCAATCTTTACGATATTCTTCTCCCACTTTGTCCATACTACGCACTTCCTCGAAAGTATCCTCCCGATAATAACCCTTCCTTATACATATTCAGCAAAAAATTCCCGCATAATTGAATTAAAGTGAGAATTCACCTCACGATCGCGTTCAAAGGCCCCTTCCTCAAGCAATCTTCCATATACGTTACGCATTGGCACGAAATCAATGCCCCCGTGTCCTTATACAAGCGCAGTATAGGGATAATTTTGGGCCCCGATGATGTTGCCATCAAAAGCTCGCAGTATTACAGGCTCTGTTGCGCGCGCTTCCGCCTGGATGATCACGGCTAAAGGATAATTTCATCATATTCAACCGCGAGTGGCGCTCATCAGTGCCAGAGAATTGGAGAGGGCAGCCTCGTTACGGATGCCGATTCGAATATAAGCTCTCGGGCTAATTGACGCGTGTATGTGCGAGTTTCGCCGCGCTATCGTCGGTTTCGACTTTGGCACGATGTACGAGAGCTCGCGCGCGAATACACATATATACTACACTCGCGGCTCACGTCTGTTTTCATAATTAGCTGATTGAGGTCGCTCGACGGATCAAGGATCAAATAAGCCGAGTCTGTGTGTGCGCGTATAATTGAAGGCGATGACGGGGGTGCTGCTGGACGCGTTTTACGAGACTTTTAATTTACTTGGGAAATTTAACGGTTAAAGGGGGTGGCTAAAGTGTGTGCGAGAATGGCCTGAAAATGATTTAGCACAGTTGGCACGAGACTGACTTTTAAGCGCTCTTAGAAATGTCTTTCTTTTCGTTTGAAGAGTTATGAACTTTGAGACGAGATTATTGGCTTTTTTTGCCTTTTAAGCGAGTCGATGGTATTTATTAGTATATTGACGATACATTTGGTCGAAGTAAAGTCAAACAAAAAAGCAAGAGAGTGCATTGTAATGAATTTTATTCGGCGACAATAAAAGGCTATTTTTATTTTGTGCTAAAATATTATTTTTTTTATCATAAGCCTACTTCTCTGGCGAGGACTCTTATACATTATACATATTATTATCATGAAAAACGACTGTTGTTATATCAAATAAAAATATTCCGTATAAGCATCATCAGCTGCAACCTTTTCTCGCCACCCCGTGCGTATATAAACGACGCGAATAAAGCAAAGCGGGGGGAAGCCACAGAGTCCGGTTCACATAGTCGTCGGCAGTATTTCCAGTAATCCTGCGTGATAGCCGGAATCATTTTCGAGCCCATTAATTTTGGGTGTGATGTCCGCAGCGCGAAACATTTCAGCGCGTATAAACTTACGGAAATCCACAAAACGCTGTCCGCACATCACCTTCCCCATCTCTCCTCTATCTATAACGAAATGCTGAAATATCGCGTGCGTGCTGTGGTGGTGGCCGAGAATAACCAGCGCGAGAGTTGACAAATGCGCTTCGCCTTTTTTTCTCTCTCCCTTTCGGTTTTTCTCCTCGGGGCTGTGGTGTCGTCAGCTAAAAAATTCGACGTAGCGCTCGCTCGCCCCCCGAGGCGTCTTATGGCTATGGGACAC
This sequence comes from Torymus flavipes, assembly GCA_030522905.1. NCBI lineage: Eukaryota > Metazoa > Arthropoda > Insecta > Hymenoptera > Torymidae > Torymus > Torymus flavipes. The sequence goes on from JAPYZO010001894.1 coordinate 14,594, forward strand.
AATGGTCGGGATTGTCCAGAGTCAAAGGGAAGAGAGACAGAGTTTTCCCGGGATTTCGCTTCCTCATTCCTGGGTCGCGACCCGCGGCGCGCATCCTTTGCTATCTCTGTTTACTCTTTCTCATTTCCGCGCGCTCGCGCGCGCAGTCGCTGTCTTCTATCGGCCGTGGGCTTTGCGCTGGCTGCAGCGCTGCAGACGTTTTCATTTGCGACGCCGACTGTTAAACTGATCGAACGATTCGCTATGCGCCCTTTTATCTTCGCCTGACGGTTTCGCTATTAGTATGTCAATGAACTTTTTTCATTGTTTTTGGTGGTTTTGGTTATCAGCGATTTAATGCGACTTACGTAAGGAATTAATATTGCTATCGATATGACAACAAAAATGTATATTCTGGCAAGTTTTGGAATTTGCCATATGGATACTACACTAATTATATTATTTTATAAAATTTTGAAATACAAAGAGGTATATGAGACAAATTACTGTTTTCAACTACAAAAATGTCATCCAACGACAGATAGTATCGTCATTGAATTGAGTATGTCAGTCATTTATCTTCTGTTACACATATATATTTTTCTTTATTCGCACACTTCGTATACTTTAGTAACGAAAATTTATGTTGTACGAAGTTCCTATCAGACGTTATTTTTATACAGGAAAATGAAAATGGTCATCTTGTATAAAAATTTCATTGCATTTTGGTACAAAAAGAGAAATATTCAGTGGTTTGTAAGTTGTATATAGAAATAAAGCAAAAATATTGCAATTATACACTCTTAAAAATTTTATCCCTATTCTACACAAAATTTGTGTAAAATATGAATTTATCTATTTTGTAAGACCATCATTTTACACAAATTTTTTGTATAAACCATTACAGTATATTGAAAATTTTACACAAGAAATTTTACACTAACAGTGCATTCACAGTGGCGCGCGTACGAGGGAAATTGTCTTTAGCGTACTCGCGCATGGAATATTAAAAACTACCGGGAGATCATTCTCTAGCACCATCTGTGACTCCTATGTATACGCGAGGACACACGCAGAGAATCTCCCACGCGCGGGATCAAGTGGCTATTGAGAAGTTACACCATTCATTATTGCTAACCCTTTTTCTGAAGTAGTATTGCTGATGTCATCCGCTCTAACTGTACTGGGTTGCTGCAGAGTATAAGAATGTGTTGACATATTGTTACTAAAATCAGTAGTTGGTACACTTTGCTGCTGAAGATGTAGTGCATGTATGTTGCTTGACGAAGCAATACTGTAAGTGTTGTTCCTTTGTTGAACGCACTGCATTGCAGTTTCCTGTGGAACATACGGGACAGATACGGGGATAAAGTTGATATTGCACATTGTTCCACTATTATTTCCATATACAAAACTGTAATGTTGTTGAGGAGCTGAAAAGGAAAATGTATAAAATAATTAGAAAAATAATTTTAGAATAAAACATTTAATTCTAATTCTTTAAAATCATGATTATTTGAATTAAAATTCAATATTCATTAAAATTTCAAATAAAATAGTATTTTTATTTTAAAAAATGTAGTAATTTACAAACAATTTGAAAACAAACAATAAAATATTTACCTTCATAATTATAATTGTATTCAGATGAATGATTTCTTTCCATAATAGTGTTATTACCAGCCTCGGGAGTATTATTATATGTGTAAATAAGAACTGAAGAAGGTCGTTCTTGTTTGATAGTTGTAGGTGACGTCCGCAACCATAGCGGACTTAGACTTTTTTCTATTTTCCATTTTTTATTTTTAGTCGGCCCGACTTTTTCCCCGAACTTCACGAACATTGACAGACTCCGCGAGTTTCGGAGAAGCTCCGAAATTAAAAATCATTTAAATCTATATGGTAACAAGGGTCGAGGACAAGTATCTTATTTGTCAGCTAACATTTGTGAAGAGCTTATTGAATTAATGGGTAAAAGA
>JAPYZO010001895.1:0-23623 GCA_030522905.1 Torymus flavipes
TGTCAGGTATTGTAGCCAAAACGGATATTTTACACTTTTGTACCCTACAAATCCAATATCACATTTGGGCCGTTATCAAAGTTTTTTCTTGGTAGTATATTTAGTATACTTTAAAGTCTTTTTTACAATTTTGTTGCAGCGGCATTTACAGAACTCGTTACAGAAGGAGAAAGAAAATATTCCGCTTAAGGTGGCCGAATTACCCCAAGTTACCTTATAAAATGTAAAAAAAATATGTTATTTGTTCATCGCGTTTATCAACCCTTTACTAGTTCATTGTCGTACATGCCAATATAATGCAGTTTTTATTAAAATCAAAACATAATTCTGAAAATGTTAATTATGATTGAAATAAATAACTTAAAAAGTTAAAATTTTTTTAAAGAATTAATTTTATAGATATAGGTACATATATAGGTATATATAGGTATATATCTCTCCGATAAACCAAATCTATCTACTTAAACAAAATTGTTAATGATATTGATTATCCCGAGGCAGTTAATTTGAGCACGAAAATAGAAAGCTCTATGACGCTCAATTTTCACTCCGAATCTTGGCCGCTTGTAATTTGCGAGCCATTTCAATAAAATCCTCGTACCATTAGGAAAGCCGCCCACCAGGGCTTTGTGCCAATAACAATATATCTCAAGGAATGCACAGAAACTGCCTACTTGCTCGCGGCCAATTCAGTTCTAATGTTAACTTATTTCTACGACTGATGTTAGTGTTACAATTTAGCTGAACATCTTCTGTACTGAAAATCTCATTTGTTTTTTTTATCGAACTAATTGGACGTGAGATAGTAGCTATAAGAAAATACTGACCAATACTTTACTAACCAACACTAACAATACTATAATATGAGCGACAATTGCGCTATATTCACAGTGTTCAAACGACGTTTATTAATTAACGAGTCAACTTTGAATGAAACAGGTGCATGCAATCGACAAGGACTTGGGCACGAACGGTTTGGTGCGCTACAAGCTGCAGCGTCCGGGCAACTACACGGGCAACATGCCGTTCACGGTAAACCCGGAGACGGGGGTGATCAGTGTCGCCGAGAGCCCGATCCAGGAGGGCCGACACGCCATCTTCATCGAGGCGGCTGACCAGCCGGCCAACCCCAGCGAGCGTCGCGTCTCCCTTGCCGTCGTCACCGTCGACGTATTCCAGCCCGACGGTCAGGGAACTCTATATGATTGCAATTAACGAGATTGGATTTTCTTCCTCCCCTTTGAACTGACCAAATTCCATTCCCGGCCGCGCTCGTTGCATGCGTTTATGCGCGCTATTTATGGCTCTTTTATGTAGAGGCCTCGCGAAATATTCAACGAGTTCTAATGGTAAACATTGGAAAAAATAACGAGTGCGATTATTCGTTCAAATCAGTTTATTCAACTGATAAATATTTGTTTGTATGGAAAAAATTTAGAATCACTTAACAAATATAGAAGCATGTTTATTCACATAGAGCAAAAACTGCTTGAGAAAAAGAAGTTTTTTATCTTGCGTCGTTATGATTACTTATTTTTGAAAATATAACGACTTCAATTTTTTCCGGACGAATTAATAATTAAACTGAAAGAAACAATAACGAAGTAAAATTTTGAAAACTTGGAAAGTCTATAGATTCCAAATTATATTTTTACATTTTACAAATGCAATCTCCGATTAAACAAAACTATTAAATCCTATAGGATCCTATTAAATTCCCTATAGAATCCATATATTAAGTCAGTAAAAAAGTCGATTTAACTAAGGCATCAAAAATGTTGTTCTACAATCTCGATTATCTAAGTAGATGAAGGTCGAGTTTAGTCAGACACGTTAATGAAATTACACTCAAAGGACCTTCCCATTGATTAATACTATCACTTAACGACAAACAATAAATCAAAATAACAATTTGACGTAAATTCAAGGTGTACGAGTCCCTATCGTACCAATAGCCGAAAACTTTCCAATCACTTCTACCTCTCCTCAAATTAATTTCCACTCTCGTGTCTGTTTACGCTCTCTCCCTCTAATTGCTGTAATCTAATTGCGCTATACCCCGTTTGTATTAAAGGCCAGGGATCGAGAGCCCCGGACTTCATAGGCGCGCCCTACGAATTCTGGGTCGGAGCCAACGTGCCGGTCGGCACGAGCGTCGGACAGATCCGAGTGAACGAGGCTGTTAAAGGCAAGGAGGTGGTCTACGACCTGCTGCACAGCTACCACGAGGGAGGTGAGTCCATCGCTTTGTCAGTGGCAAAGCTCACGTGCGCGAGGCAGTATATCACGTCCAGTGGCCCAGGAAGGAATTCGATATTAATTTCTACTACTCTGTGCTTAAATGAATTTGAAAACTTCTATCACAGAGAGAAGAAAATCTTTGTATTAAAGAAACGTTATTTACTATAAAGTAACAGACGTTTGGATACGGACAAATGAATATTCGTTTACAGTAAAATATTATTTCTTCATAGTTAAGAAACCATATCTGGAATCATAGAAGATTTGAATTTCTTAACTGTTAAGGAATGTTAATTTAGTATAAAGTAAATATTGTTTAATATAAAGAAATGTCGTTAACTATTAAGAAATATAAATTTGGCACAAAATCATCATAATTTTATATTAAGAAAATCATACTTTTAATGCAAAAATTTTCTTTTCTCTGTGTAGAGTATTTCTAAATCTTGTAAATCAATGCATTAGATTTTCACTTTTATTTAAATATAGTTTCATCATTTAATATCACTTAAGAACTTTTTCTAAAAAGAAAACTGTTAAATTCAGTACAAGTAAACTATTTCTAGTACATGTTTCTCGTGTTTTTTTTTATATAGTCCTAAAAATAACTTGATAGATCATTCTCTGGTATTTTTAAGAAAAGCGAAGGAGTAGCAAACAGAACGATTGCGCTAATAATGTCGAAGTTGGCTCAATTCGCCTCTATCGCCATTACCTAATAGAGAATTCAATGAAATAAATTCGATCGCGCGGGCGCGTATAATCGATGGCCATTGCGACTTTGCGGATAATTCGCGAGACTCGGGGGGTGGCGCTACGAGCCATAACAATAAGAATCTCTGGCTAACGGAAAAGTTTGTGGAAAATTTTCGCTCGCAACGACAGTGCCGTTCGCGGTGGAGGAGCGCTCGGGGACAATAACAGTGGTGGATGAGATCGAGCGCTACAAGCAGCCCTCCTACGACTTCGAGGCCGTGGTCACGAACGAGAGCAGCCTGAGCCTCGTGACCAACGTCTCCATACACGTGGTCGATCCCAACGATAGCAGTGGCATTTTCACCAAGTAAGTGAAAAACCTTTCCCCCCCTTCCATCCATTGATTGCGGCGCGTAATGACCGCGCGGGATGACACTTTCGGAGAGACGCCTTTTATATTGGCCGTCGGCAGTTCACGAGGAGTTTGACCCGTGCACTCTTTTACAGCCTGTTTGACGATGGGGTCGACGGACGCGATATTGCCCGACGCCGCTTGCTGTCATTGTGCTGCTTGTCCCGGCTCGCGGAAAACGGGCTATCGGGGACATTAAATTACGATAAGCCTCGGCTTTGCCAATGACGAAATCTAATCCTTACCAGGAAAATAATTTCAATTGAAGAACGACGCCGGTTAATCAAGCACTGCATTTATTCAAATTTAAATTTTGAGATTTTTTAAAGAGGCCGTTTCAAAGAAAAGCAGTTTATTTATCCTAACAGAAAAATATAATAAAACTTTTAATGTATGAAACTGATTGATTTTCGATTTCAAAAGCGACTAATTAAAATATAATTAATTATTTGATATAAAAATAAGAAGCTTCAAAACGTATAATATAGGTTGAAATGAGTTAAATCTTGAATAAATAATTTGACATGGTTCTATTTTATTAAATTTTTGTGCAAGTATATATTTTTATTGAATAAATGTTCTGAGATTTTAATTAAAGTTATTTTCCAGCTATATGATAAAGCAACTATTCTTATTAAAACTAATTCTCTTAAATTATTTTGAACATTGCAATACGTCTAGCTTTTTTCCGATGATTTCTAATATATTGACACTAATCAGCTTTCGTCGCCAAAGGAATATATCTGAAAAAGCAAGAAAGCCCTGGAGAAAAGTAAAAATTCATCTGTCAAGTCAATTAACAATCTCGACTAGCTATATGGATTTGCGTCACGCGCGCTCCATACGATTACTTACTTTCGTCTTCGCTTCCTCATTTCCGTCTCCTTTCGCGCCTCGGCCTCATCAATAAGCAATAATATCAGCCGGAGGGCGCAGTCGTTAATCATGTCCCGTGGGGGGCCAACGCGCTCGTTTTGCAGGGGAACGACGAAGGCACCGCTCGTCTACCACGTCAGGGAGAATGCCGTGGGCGCGATTATCGGACAAGTGGTGGCGGTCAACGCGAGCAGCACCAGCAGCAGCCACAAGAACGTGCGCTTCCTCATCGCCAATCAGCAGGATGTATCCGAGATCGCCATTACCGAGACTGGGGTGCTCTACACGCCGACGGGCCTGGATCGCGAGAAGCGGCCGAATTACAGTTTGACGGCGATCGCCGAGAGCCCCCGTGGCGTCGGAGTCTTTCAAGTGAGTCAGAAGCCTTTATTCATTCCGTATATCTATTTACCCTTTTACTAACCCAAATATAAAAATAGTATATTTACTCTCATATGATAAACTACATTATATATAAACGAGAGAAATTCTTTAAGAAAAAATCAGCGTACTGAAAATTCTGAAAAATATATATTATGATGGTTTTAAATTATATTACACTTGAAAATTTTCAGACCTCTAGCACTTTGATTTAAAAATAACCGGTATTATTCTAAAAATTTTGTTTTTTATTGACGGTTCAAAAAAAATTCAAATAAATAAATTTTCATGATTTTCCATCAAATTCTTATCACATCTTAGATCTCAAAGATTCTATCAAATGCTTATGTACAAATGAAAATTGCATATAATCAGTCGGAAGTATGGAAAAAACTAAAAATAAAAAGGCGTTAATTAGTAAGTATATATTATCAATGCCCAAAGAATTGAAATAAAGTACGCTCATTTGCTGAGAATTTTAATGTTCGTGAAAATTCATAAAGTAACAAATTTTTCAATTAATAAAAGAATATTTTATGACATATCTATAATATTTCATTATCAAGAGTAATAATGGATGAAAAATTAATTTAATTTAATAGAACGTAAAATAGCTGCAAGTAGATTAAGTGGTATTATTTCAAAATAAGAATAAGTAAAAAAATGATAAGATTCAATTTTCTTGTTATCAATTGAAATTATTATTTTTTTTTTTTCAAATCATACACCTCTTTCGAGGAATTCATAATTTCTTCCGATGAATATTGCATCGCTCCACCCTCAACCGACAATTGAAACGTCTGATATATTTAATTGATTAATTGTTGAAGGTGTAATGGAAATAAATTTCGTATACCATAGATCCTTTTGAGCATTTATTTATGTACACCGACGTTTCGGGAGTGTAATTGACTCCCCTTATCAAGACTAGAAAACAATGAACATACGAAATCATTAATCATAACAGAAATAAAAAATTTCATTGTCACTTTATATAAAAAGCGAAAAAATTGGCTTTTTTCTTACCATTAAAATGTGGTATATTGGCTTTATTAAATACGAAATATGTATGTTTATGCTTTTTACGAAATTTATTTCCATTACACCTTCAACAATTAATCATTATTGAACGCGAGCAGCTCGAGAGATCAATAACCCTCGAAATATATATTTAATTGGATTCAGGTAACAGTAATTGTCGACGACGAGGACGATAATGCCCCGATATTCTCGGCAAGTGCTTACGAAGGACAGATTTTGGAGAATAGTCCGTCGGGCACAGAGGTGATTATGACGAATCACGTATCAGCTCGAGACCCAGACGAGGATGCGAGCTTTGTGTTTACCCTCAGGGGCGAGGGCAGTGATTTATTCCGGATCGATCAAATCGCAGGACGAATCTTTTTCATCGGTAATTCCACGGATTTACTGGATCGCGAGGAAAAGCCCCTTTACAATCTCCGAATCATCGCCGGCGAAGGAAGTAAGTGAAAATCCTCACGGTCGCCGCATACTGTGTGTCAATACACACCAAACTTTTCTTCTGTTCAAAAACATTTCTATTATAAAAGAGAGAGCTTTATTCTCCTGACCGCTTCTCTTATTATATTTTTTCAATTCAGCAGCTCGTTTGCAAATAATTTTATTCTTCCGCACATATCACGTATAGTATATATAAGTGACTTTATATTTGATGTTTGAGATTTATATTATTTTATCCGTAGGTAAAAAGTCATCAAATGTATCTCTGGTGATCCACGTGAATGACGAAAACGACAATCCGCCGAACTTCATTCAGATGGTTATTCTCCCGGATCAGGGTATCCGCGTGTCAAAAGATGAGGCCTCAATCAATGACGCTACCCCTACGAAACTCACGTCCGGCAATGCAGACTACCGCTCTCCCCTCCTATACGTACCGGAAAACGTCACCATCGGTGCGCCGATAATTCGCCTCGTAGCTCGCGATCCCGACGAAGGTAGAAACGCCGAAATCACCTACAGCATACTATCCGAAGTCGGTGGAAGGGAGTCATCGTCAAAGACAAACGCCATTGTCAAGCGTTACTTTGTCATGGACTCGAGATCAGGCGAGATTTCCGTGGCCGGTGCATTGCCAGCCGAAAGAGACTTCGTTCTCGAGATCGCGGCGAGAGATTACGGCAGCCTGTCGGACAACGTGACCGTGCGCATCCACGTGCTCGACGTTAACGACCACGCGCCAGTTTTCAAGCAATCCTTGTACTCGTTCGACGTGCCTGAGGGCACCTTTAGGAAGTACGAGATCGGAAGGATTGAAGCCATAGATGCAGATTACGCTGATAATGCCAATATTACGTACGAGTTAATCCCAGTCAATTCGGATAGGAGTGTTAAATTTGAAGTTGCCAGGTGAGATATAGTATAGGCCAGTTTTTTTTCTTTTACTGTTATTAATAAAATACTTTTTAAATACATAATTTTTGTTTACTATAATTTTATTATTTTTTCAGGTATGAAGGAACACTCTCCATCACTGGAAATCTAGATCGAGAGATACGCGATTTGTACAACTTTAAAGTCATTGCTAAAGACAACGGCACTGTTAGAATGTCCTCGAGCGTTGACGTTGAAATACACGTACAAGACATTAACGACAACCCTCCGACGTTTTACGGTTACCAAGAAGTTGGAAAAACGCCGACTACCTTAGTGGACGTTTATAAAAAGGGATCAAAGCAGCAACTAGTGCCAATTTATTATGCCTCGGTGCCGGAAAATAGTCAAGTAGGAACAATCGTAACCAAGATTTACGCAAACGACTCTGATTTTGCTGGAAATGGCAATGGTGTCATTCTATTCGATTTGCTTCCGGTAAAGGGACAGATGCAACATTTTGCTATTGACAATAAAGAAGGCCTTGTCACAACGATCGGCAATCTTGATTACGAGACGCAGGTAAAGTGAATTATAAATCACTTTTAAAGCATACCATTTTAAAATTATAATACATTTTTGTTATTATATTTTTTAGAACGTCCATAACTTGACTGTGATTGCAAGTGATTTAGGCTCACCCAGCTTAACGTCAACAGCCCTGTTGATCGTACGAATTCTGGATGTCGATGAAGGTCCAGATGATCCAAAACGTCCTGTATTCCAGCATCGTTATTACGAGGTGGAAATTGAAGAAAACACACCGGTACCCCTGCGTCTGGTCGAATTAAATGTATCGGATACTTACAAGAATGAACAAATTCGATATAGCATCGTTATGGATGGTCGTGACGCGAGAGATCACTTTTCACTCGATTCCAAGAACGGCTCGCTGTATCTACTAACGAGTCCCGATCGCGAGAAAAGAGATCGATACGAATTGAAAGTGAGAGTGGACAAAGTAAAGACTGCAAGAGGAATGCCGGTTATGATTTATCCGGTAGTGGGGGAAAGGCTGAATGGACTTGGGCCTAATGAGGCGAAAATTATACTGAAAGTGAAGGATGTCAATGATAATGCACCAAAATTCAAAACGAACGGTCGACCAATTTTGGCAGCTATTCCAACAGCAGCATATTACGGATATAACGTCATCAAGGTTGAGGTAAAAATCAATGTTATATGTAATTCGAATTGCTCTCAAATTATATTTGTAAGAATGGTACATTTCAAAATGTATTCGGTTTAAAGTACATTTTATTATTGAAATCAGTTCTGCTCTAAATTTACAATAAATTATGTTATTAAAAATAGGAAACTTGATAACTTTTAGCTTGCAGTAATAAAGTAATTAAATTTCTTGAAAGAGGGAAACAAATCTAACTTTTGTCCCACTTTTCAGGGAAAAAAGTGGCAATTTTTGTTGAGATGCGAATAATAGTACATTGTGCAACAAGGAGACAAAATGAGCTATTTCTAGCGAGTTTTAGATGAGAGATGGATATTTCTTACCACTTTTACAAAATACACTCGAAATGCGAAATTTTCTCTCCTACTTTCACACATGAAAAAGAGCCTATTTCATGCCTGAGTTAAGAATATATTACAGCTGCTTATAAATTTTATCGAGGGCAGCGGTGAACAGTGGATTGATATGACCGAGATCGCGTTTCTTTAATTGTCCCGAATATTACATACGAAATACTTTTGATTGCAGGCCGAGGACCCGGACGATGGGCCAAACGGGCAGATCCGCTATCAAATATTCGGCGGTCGGGAGGACGCGCCGAAATTCGCCATTGACCCAGTGAGTGGTCAAGTGCAGGCGGCCGGAAACTTTGTTAAAGACGCCGGACGAGTGTTCGGCTTCGATGTCAAGGCCACCGACAGGGCCGGTGCCGATGACGGACACAGCAGCATCGCCAACGTCTTTGTGAGTGTTGACGACCTTGTGAAAAAGCTTCCCTAGGGCTCCCCCCCCCCTCTCTCTCTCTCTCTCGCTCTCTCTCTCTCTCTCTCTCTCTCTCTCTCTCTCTCTCTCTTGCGCTCTCTCTCTCACTTCGCGTTCATTTAATTTCCCCTTTATCATTCGTAATGGCCACCTTGCAGACTGGGTCATACGCTTTTTTTCCACGCTGTTTCCTTCGAAGAAGTCGCGCTAAATCTCCGCGTCGGCCGAGAAAACGATTATTCGATTAAAAAACCTATTTTCTGAAAGTACTCTCAACACTATGATTTTGACGAAATATCCTTATGTTTAATCTTGTGAGAAAGAGTAATGCCAATAAGAGTTTTATTATTTTTCACATTTTAGGTATATGTGGTTGACGACAGTAAACAGCTGGTGATGGTAATGGGAAAGAAGCCATTGGAAATTGAATCAGACATTGAAAATATAACGAGGTAAGAGGTAGTACTAATAAAGATAAATTGAAATCTTCTTAAATGACAATACTAAATATTAACTGCAAAAATGTCAATATACTTTAAAACAGATGTATTTACGTATATATTATTATCTTATTTTAGTGCCCTGCAGAATGTTACTGGTCTAGATGTGCGAATTCGAAAGGTGGAACCACATACGGACAAAAATCTAGTTGACGTTAGTGCAATGTAAGTCTTACATCATATACTTAGAAAAGAAATGCAAAAGATATGATTCAATCTAAATTATATATTTTTATGTCAACAGGAGTGATATATACTTATATGCAGTGGATCCAAATTTAAATGTTATGATTGATTCAGAAACTTTACAAACGTAAGTTCAAAAAGTAAACTATTATTATACTATTTAATTTAAAAAGAGGTATCAGATTATCGAATACTTTTTCATTCTATAACAGACAGAGGTTCTTATTAATACATTATATTTTTTTGTAAACAATTCAATTTTATTGATAAATATAAAAAATTAAAAATACCTGTCACCAAATTGTGAAAAATAAAGTCATTAGTTCTATCATCCTAAAAATGAAGTCATTATAAGCTTTTTCTCTCGAGGAATGCCTGAATTACCTAATCTTAAAAATACATTATTTTCTTAAATAATGATGTCTTCTCGATTGACTATTACCTGGCGCAAGTATTTGTGAAACAAAAACGAGTAAAAAAGATTAAAAATTTACCGTCTTTTTAAATAACTATTACGTTATCTTTGATTGCTTATAATTTCCTTAAAAATTAATATTTTTAATGAAATAAAGTTTACATTTGAACTTTTTCGGTCTTCTTTTATAATCGTTTATTATGCTCATTTTTGTTTCACAAATACTTCGGCCAAGTGATAGTTAATCGAAGAAACATCATTTTTTAAAGAAAAAAACGCATTTTATTTACAATTATAGGTAACCCATACCTCGAGAAAAAGAACCTATGAGAACTAATTACTGGTACTGGGCTTCATTGTGCTTCACAAAGCATGTGTGCTATCATTTTTCGATCTTAAAATTTAACAATATACCAAATCCAACAATACAATTTCTCTTCAACAGCGTCTTCCGCAACAAAAAATCGGAGATAAAACGCGAGCTGGAGCGCTACAAGGTGATAGACATAGCGGGCAGCAAGCCCCGCCGAGCGAGCCAGCACTACCTGCTCTCGACCCTCGAAGTGGCCGTCGTTGTGCTCGGCTGTGTCGTCTTCGTCGGTGCCCTCGTCACGGCACTGTGCGTCACCTGCGTCCGCCGGAATAAACGGTAAGCAAACAGCGAGCACACCCTTCGACACCGAGACCCTTCCATTAGCACGATATACCTACCTACGCCCAATTCGTATGCAAACTCCCCGTTGAACGTGGCGTTGTGTCTTTTCTAACTCCCTTCTTTGCTCTCTCTTTATTTAAGGCACTCGTTTTTTTTCGTCTGCGCTTTACTCACACACCTTGGCTTATATTGACACGCGTCAAACAATATATTAAACAGAAATTGAAAAATTAATATAAGCAATTAGATCAAAAGTGATTTAGAGTTGGGATGAAATTATATTTCAACCATCACTGTTTTGAAATGTTTTTAAAGTTTTAGTACAAATGATCTTGGAATTATTGCGTTATTAATTATCACGTATAGAATATTTTTTCAATTTCGGAGATTTTGCTTGTGTATACTTATTGCAGTGAAAAACGGGGTCTACATTAACAACTAATGCCTTGCCTTTAATTTGTAGGGGTAACAGCAACATCATTGCTGTTCCTCGCGCTGTGTACGACTTCTACGGGGAATCGTCCTTTCTATGATTAACAGCCTACCGACGTTCGACTAATTTTCACGAATTGTTGCGACTTTTTAATATCTACTAATATACTAATTAATTACTCATTCATAAACAATCACAGAATCATTTAAACTCACTACTACACTTTACTTTTTACAAGCATGCATCAATCATATTACGGTTAATTATATGGATTATTATATCTTGGTTACACAGTTCTTACACTTATCTGCAAAATACTTTAAATAACGAACAACATTCTATTTTAAATTTTCTTAAATATATGTGCAATTCTCACGAAAGTGGCGACAAAACCCGAAAACACGATTTGAAAAATTTTTTTCGAGCGCACCTGCGGTGTGTGGTTTTTCTTGTTTGTTATAGTATCTAAAATAAAAAACCACAGTTGTACAGCGTCCATCAAGTGGACTACTTTTTTTAGAGCAACATCTTACTTTTTAAGAAAATACCGAAAAAAGCCCTTCTCTTCAAACCTCAGCCATTTAGTCCAAGACTGATTTACTCAAAGTTTCAAAAAAGAAATTAAAACTACAAATAAAGAGCTTCAATTTTCTTTTTTGAAAATTCAAAAATGTTGATTCCTTTAAAAGTTACAAGGATTTGAAGTTGAACGTCGAAAAGGCAGAAAAATGCACAAATCGCAGGAATCGGCAGCATCGCGACTTTCAGAGCATTTTTATGCCCTTTCGACGTTCAACTTCAAACCCTTGTAACTTTTGAAGGAATCAACATTTTTCAATTATTAAAAAAATGCATTAAAGCGCTTTCTTTCTAGTTTTAATTTCTTTTTTGAAAAATAATGTAGGACGTTCCTGGGCTAAATGGCTGAAATTTGAAGAGAAAGGATTTTTTTGACATTTTCTTAAAAAGTAAGAAGTTGCTCTAAAAAAAGTAGTCCACTTGATAGACGCTGTACAACTGTGGTTTTTTATTTTAGATACTATAACAAACAAGAAAAACCACACACGAATGGGTGCTCGAAAAAATTTTTTCAAATCGTGTTTTCGGGTTTTGTCGCCACTTTCGTGAGAATTGCACATATGTGTATAAATCATATTTGATTTTAGAATTATAGTATCATTATGAACACTGAATAATATATTTACTTCGACTATCAGTTTCCATTTGAAAAATAATAAACGAAATCGGGTAAACTTGGACAATTAATTCTTTTTAGAAATTCTTTTAAATAATAAAATTGTATATCAATAGGAAATAATTTACTACGAAAAATATTATTTTGGTTTACAAGCAAAATGATGACGACCGCATAACCGATGAAAATTATCTTTGGCGTTTGTCCTTATAACTTTACCATATAAAGAGGTTATTTTTACCTTTTAATTAATTAATATTAATGGCAGTCGGATTGCCCTTATTTATAATCACCCCCGTAGAATCTGAAATAAAAACTTAATTGAAACCTGGAAAAAAAACTATTGTTCATACTAGATTGACTTGGAAAATGGACTCTGATTGTAAAAGTGAAAAGAAAAACAAAAAGAAAATATTGAATATTATAAGTAATGCTTAATGTGTATACAAGAAACGATAAAATTAATGTTCGGTTTTGCCCTGGTTTCACCAATTCAGAATAATTAGACTATCAAGGTATTTGCAGATAACATTTTCTTGTCTATGTATACATTGCATACACAAAAAGGAAATTAATAATAATGTGTTGTTTACAAAATAATTTCAAAACAATTTCTTCATCGTCGTGTATGAAAAATTGTATTATAGAATTTAATAAATTATTTTATATAATTATATAATAAAATTATAATTTATATATGCATGCCTTCGTATTGCATGTTTTTCCTATTATATGCTAAATAACTGACCATTAATACATGTAATAAAATTACATGTCAAATTTAAATGTAAATAAAAATAAAATATATTCATATTCTTAAATCAGTATTTTGGTTATTTGAACTATTAACATATATGCTTCTCGCAATACTCTCCAAAGAAGAGTATAAATTTTGGCGTGATCTTGGAAGAAACGGTATCTTTCCATTGTCACTATGGGATTGAATAGAAAGTGAAAGTGGAAAAAGGAAAGAGAGCACAGCCCGAGACAAGTAGGAAGAGCAGAATCAAAAATATTTGCCACTGTGTTATAGACTGTCGCCATCCTGGGCACCCTTTCAAACCTGGTATATGAACAGTAAGAGAAAATTGACAAAAAAACTTTGTAGAAAGCGTAAAAAGCGATAAGTCTTTATATCAAAGATAAATTTTCCCGGAAAACATGATTAGATTAGAGAAATTATGATTTTTTATTTAATAGTTGATTTATTATCGTACTAATTAAATGTACTACATTGTAAGTAAAATATTTACTTATATATTTATAGAAAAGAAGAAGCTTTCCTAATAATAGAGTTATGTCGCCGAACATTGATCTATTCTACTTCAAAAATTTTGTATACAATAACATTTGTATTTCTAAGATGCTTTAATATAATTATATTAGTCAGAAGTATAAAAATATGTTTGCACTAATTAATAATTGATTAGTTTAAATTAGTCAACTGACAAATTTTACACACGGAAAATAAAACTAACCATTTGATTTTGCTTTTTTTTATATTTTGTGAAAAATTATCTAGACCACATAAAACCAGATCGATTATAAACTCGACCTCAAAATTTTTGATTATATAAACCTTACTAAAAAAATATAATAGACTAATACTTTTTCCAATTTTAATGTATGCTATGCTATAGTAATATGTAGACCCACGAGAAAACTGTTCCAAATAGGTTTTCTATCGTACTTGAAATTCTCTATTTTTTCCATATCAAATGAGCCAAATTCACTCCATCTTAGTCTGGTTCAACCTTCATGGTAGTAAAAAATATTCATTCAAATTCCTTTGAAAAATGTTTGAGGGTCATTATGATATGTTGTCACTTTGATGTTCTAAAATATTACCTGTGGAATAACTGATAGATACAATTTTAACGATGTAAATCTTTAAAACATAATCCCATTATTATAGGAATCGTTATTTTCAAAAATTTCTTTTAAACAATTATTGATCGCAATTCAACCCAAGAATTTTAACTTATAACGTTGAACTAATATTCCCAAGAGTTTCAGTTGATCCTAGACCTTGTTTACAAGGAAAACCCCACGTCATGATATTCTACTATCGCGCTTCGTTATTTCAAGACGTAATTGGTTCATTGCGCGTACATCAATTTATCCACTTCACAGTACGTTAGCTAAAGCTCGGTAATCCAAGGTGATCGATTGATTTTTCGGAATCTTACGCAAGGACTGCTCCGTGAAGCTCCATTGCGATTTTCACGCCAACGCTTAGCGGCCTCGCCGCGCGCGATCTTTCACGCACACCCTCGCATGGCCTTGAACTTTGATGCCGTGCTGACATTGCGCGCGCGCGCGCGATAGATGTCGAATGAGAGAGCTGCCTATATATGTATACAGCAAAGCCCGTATACGTTTCCAAATTCGGCAGGTCGAGCGTCGCAATGCGCGTAGAATAGATACGCGCGCACTAAGTATACGCTCAACTGAGCAAAAGGGAAAAGATTTCCGTTTGCAGCTGGTCGTTTGGCGTCGAAATGGAGCTGATAATGTGTTTATTTATGAGGAGAAGGGGTCAATGGCATTAAGCACTTGGCCAGGTCAACGTATTCTTGCGCGGTTTCTCTGGCCATTGTGTATATTTTCAATATAGGGGTTTTACCAAATACCTAGGTATTAGAACTAGTTAGTTTGAAAATTTTTAATTTCTTCTTATTTGCATTTCAAAATGCATGTGGGTGAAAATAAAGTTTTTAAGCATATAAAATTGCAATGTTTTGACATAATATGTCAAATTTATGTATTATATGAAGCTATATAATTCAATACTTTTTATTTCATTTGCAAATTGTTAACAATATAAGTTTTGAGTCGGGTATTTTTTCGATTTTTTTTAGTAAAAGTTTCAAAAAATGTTTGATTTTGGTTGCATGAACCACGTGAGCTTGTAAATGTTTTTTGAGCTTTTAAACCTTTTGATTTTACTAAATTAACGTATTGATTAGAAAATGTGGGTTATTTCAATACACTATTTTATCATTTACACTATTATATTTATGATTATTAAGGAATACCTATATGGGTGGAAATTTTGTAACTATTTGTCTCACCCCTAATTGTGATCAACAATATATGCATGAATTATTTTAACTCTATTATATAACTCTTTTGTACGCATCTTTCTAATACGCCAAAAATGAATCTATACCCAATTCATTATAAGAATAAAACAAATATTTTACAATATAACGAACTTATTGCTAAACCACTTTTTTAATAGTACATTTTCATCATAATAAATAAATAAATAAAACATGATAAACTGCGCTAAGAAGTACGAGAAAGAAAAATTCCAATCTGAAAAGAGCACACAGAGCTATATATTATACAAAATTTTGTGTCTGTACATAATTCAGCCGCCACCGGTACGGATCAAGCGTGTTCCACACAGGCCCACCGATCGGCTTTGCCCTGGCCGAACCGGGTGGCACCCTGCAGAAGCCCCCGCTGTTCCCAACTTACGTCGGCGGCATCCACCAGTACGACCCGGCCGCCTCCTTCTCCGGCGAGATGCGCCAGCACAGCTTCTGCGAGCACGAGCCCAATTGCGTACGTTTTCACAGGTAAGAGGCAGTTAGTACACCATTGCAGAATAGTTCGAAAAATGCCTTAATGAAAAATTTTGGTATATATGGGTAGAGTTTTCCTTAGATAGATTTTTTCTTTTCCAAGAAGAGCCATCAATTTTTGAGGACTTGAACACTTTAATACCAATTAATTTTTTTATTCAACTTCATGAACTTTTAAAAGCATCAATCAAGCTCTTTTGAGAATTCACATGTATAAGTATTATATCTTTCTTGATATTTTATGCCCATCGCTCAAAACTGGTCAGCATGGACATCTATAGTTAAATGTAAAATATCATTTTATTAAACATATTATGAAAAATACTTATTTTTTTTATTATTATTATTATTGAAGGACTATTTCCTTTTTTTTATTTTGACAGATAATGTCAAATGCTTTGGCCAAAAGTACTATGGGAGTCAGCAGAGCAACTCTCCCCTAATCTAATTTTCAAACTCTTGTAATACATCTTCCTTTAGATGCATTAAAGTTATAAACTCTACCAAACAAACAAGACTTTTATAATTTACTGAACATGTTGGAATTTTTTGTCTGAAGCTGCGCTAACCCAAGTGCAGCTGGCAATGGCGGCGGCAACGGCAACAAACGTGGCACGCGACGGGCAGCTGCAGGCCTGGAAACGTCGGCAACGTCGCTGCACTCGAGCGGCCAGGACTCGGGCATCGTCACCGGCGGCATACGCGCCTGCCACTGCAGCAACTCCTCTAGTCCGTCCAGCGGCGAAAGTAGCAAGTCAGTCTTTTACCGGAACTCCCAAAAGTAACTCGTCACTTCGCTTTAAAGCAAAAAAGAAAAAAAATCGGAAATTACTCTTCCCAGACGGAGATACCTACAAATAGCGTCTATTTCTCTGTCGACAAAGCTTATTGATTACAGTGACACGTCAACATTTTCTCTGGGTTTTTGTTTTAAATTAATACTGTAACTTGTTAAGAAATCACTTTTGAAAGTACTAATTAATGTGCATAATTTATAAATACTATATAAAATTTTATTTCATGTTTAAAAAATTTGTCATTATACTGTATTTTTCTTTATTTCGTAACTGGAGAAAACAAAAAATTATGTAAACTCTGCTACTGTAACCAGTAACAAATTAAATATTTTATTGATTTTATCTACTGACTGTTTTGTGATAGACAGAAGAAAAACGAGCAAACGTATATACTTATTATATGTACATATATAGTTCATATATTTTGAATATTTCGATATTGGAATATACTCTATTCGAAATAGTATGAGTATCTATATTAAAAGTTTATTTATTTGTTCAGTGTAGAAGAAAAATACAGTCAGTGGATTAAAAATCATAAAAATGTATAATAGTTGAAATTTTGTTTAATTGTGAATAACATCGTCTGAAATATTATTATACATGGGGAAGTAAACAGTTTCAGGGGTGTAATTTTAAGGTATGTATCGACACCGTGCACGAAGAAAAGCACAGTTCACGTCCCCTTACGAAAAAAATAAACACGACTCGCGGAGCCGCATATACTCAAAATTATCATTAAAAAATTATCATTTATTATTTGGGTTGAAAAAAGCACAACTCGCTGCGCTCGGGCGAAAAAAAGCACAAATCAATCGCTCTTTTATTAGATTTATATCACTCATTTAGATACAGTAATGAATAAAATAAAATTATACGAGCTCTTTGAGAAAGAAATCTGCTAATGCAGTTAGCAGCAGTTTTTATGGTTGCTATTCATAGGTGTACTATTTATAAGAACGCAATATTATAGAGCTAGTCCTTTTCGTCCGAGCGCAGCGAGTTTTGCTTTTATTCGGCCGAGGTTTTCAAGTGCGCTAGTCTTCGTCAGATGTTTGGAACGGTGCTAGTCTTCGTGCTAGGTTTTGAACGGAGAGGCTTTTCTTCGTACAGGGCGTCGATATTTGAGGAATTCTACAGATTGTCCACACTTAGAGGGTTCAGAAAATTAAAAAAAAAAAGTTGGAGGCACACCTCTAATAAATTTTTGCTCGTTCTTCCGATCATACAATAGACAAGAATATTTTCCAACACCTGAAAAAAATCTTATGACACCGTATTAGAAAAAAATCCATTTTTCTTATAGAAATTTAACATCGGAAAAATGGAGGATAGGTAGTTACTGACGATTAACCATTAGAGAGGTCGTAAAAATCGTTAAAATCCGTTGGTTCCGCGCAAAGTTACGTGCATTTTAAAATCGCGTAAAATCCCCATAGATTATCTAAATCTCATAAGAATTACAGGGATTCGGGAAAAATCGCTCACTTTTGGTCATCATTTTTCGCGATTTTCAAATGCACGCAACTTTGCGCCGAATTGACCGATTTTAACGGTTCTCATCTCAAATTAAAGCTCTTTTTTTCTACTTTAATGGCTTTTTTGTGAAATATTTTTTGACACCTTTAACGGCTTACTATTGGTTAATCATCAGTGACTACTTTTAGTCCATTTTTCCCATGCTAAATTTTCATAAGAAAAATGGATTATTTTTAAAAACGATGTGTCACAATACCATTTTCCAGTGTTCGGTCGAAAATTGTCTCGTCAATTGTATGAACTAAATAAAGAAGAAAAAATTTATTCTTCAAATTTTTTTAACCGTCTGATGTGAATATAATCTGTAGAATTACTCATATAATTACTTTAACAATTATAAAAATTAACAAGTAAAAATATTTACCAATTTTGTAACTACTTGAAGGAATGGAGATAATTAGGATGAATAATTAATAATTAAAATCATACGATATAATAAATAATTTCAAAGCAAATATTAATATTTATAGATTTCTAAAAATATTTTTCCAAAATCAGATAATATAAAAAATAAGAAAGGATAATAATAAAAATGCGAAGTTCTTGATGCGATGTAATTATATATATAGAATGTATAAATATAAAGAATCTAATTTGTTTGCACTCTTCTAGCGGTTACGAAGACTCCCTGAAATCTCTTCAGCATCAGCAACAGCATGTCCAGCATCAACATCGAACTCGGGGTCACGATATTCGTCCCGGAAATAATAACAATAGGCATAACCAGTCGCAACTGTCGCACAAGCGACATCGCTTTCATTCCTTTACAAATCTCGAGTCAATTTATCAACCAGAACCGAGCAGTAACAACCTCCAATGCGACCGACGCTTCCAGACGATGCTGCTTGAGCAAAAACAACGTCAGAGGTACGCCCCGCAAGATGATAAAAATAATTTCTTCCACAAATAAAAATAATTAATATATTACGATAAAAGTCCTGAAAATTCAAACTTATAATAAAAATAATTATTGTTCGTGGGCAACAGCAACGGCGGTTACAACAGCACGACGGCGATCTACTCGACTGCGCACCGGCGCACCTACTCCGAGGCGGAGAATCTGAATAACATCACGGAGACGGTGATACAGGAGCAGCCGCCGCGGTCGCTCGGCTCGATGGGCACGCTACCCGCCGTCGGTTCCGCGTCCTTCCTCCATGGCAAGGCCAGCGCCACCGCCGGTGGCAAGCTCCCGGGCTCCGCTGCGACGCTACTCCGGCCCGTCGATCACGGCGAGCGCGTCATTTACGCCAGGCCGAGGCGAAACTTCACTTGACGTCGCGACGACTCGAAAACATCAGATATAGCGCAATGGACATGAAAAGCGAAACCCGTGTCAGCGCGGGAGAGCAAACTAGCGGAGCGACAATACGTCATGGAGAATTGAGCCGATCTGTTGTTCATATTTCTATTTTTATATTAGCGTGAAGAATATGCGAGCTCGCTATTCTTCAGAATTCATCGATCGGATACTTCGACGCGGTTATTTTTTACTGATAGGGACCTCAGGGTATCCTGATTTTCAAATATTTGTGGAAACAAATACTGCGCGTTTTACTATACGTGCATTTTGTAACAAAACTATTTTATGTAATTATTAGTCAATAGTTATAATAACAACATATATGTGTAAGGATAAAGAAGTTCAAGAATATGTTTAAGAGCGAAATTTTTGGTAATGATGTGATTGTATTATAAATGGAATTTATTTATATATATGTTAATACTTTAAGTTTATATTGTACTATATATATAAATTTGTAAATTCGTGTAATTCAAACATTTTTTCACCCATGATATCTCCAATATATACTCTATAAAATAATTGAAATAAAAAAAAAACAGATTTATTTTTATATATAGAAACATTTTCAGTCAGAATAAATAAAAATACATTTATAAAAAATGTACTTTAATATGTTTAGCTTGTAATTTTATAGTGACGTGTCTCCCTTCGAAATTGCTTTGGGATAACCGAAAATGACATTCATAAAATGTTTTCAAGGTCGCTGAATGTGAATCTGAAGTTATTTTTTTCATTAAAGTGAGACAACATTAAAAAAATGATGATTTTTTAAAAAACGAAAAAAAAAAATTCCTTACTTTTTGACACTTAATTCTAAACTAAAGAAAAAATAAAGACTAAATCAAATTATTCACGGTAGCGTATTCAATAATTTTAAACCTATGATAAATAAATATTAAATAAAATAAAATATCAGGTTGTACGCGGTCGCGTTTGTTTCACAGTCTTACGGGGCTCTCCAGGACGTTTCAGCCTTATCCAAAGTGACACCGAGAAAAGCTCAGCAAGCGTCACCCTCATTATGCCAGTTCGTCTGCACTTAGTGAGGGAAGTATACCCCCAGTGCTGCTTTCAATGCAAGTTGGAAGGACACTTAGCAAAATATTGTCTCCAACTTTCTCAAGAATCTAATACGTCAAGCGTATAAACATTGTCGACCAGTCCAGTGAACTACATAATCAACAACTCCAGATCGAAATTCCAAATAAAGACGCTCTCTCCACAAACACAAATACCAGCATGACAGATTTAATCCCGAACAATAATATGATGAACAACTCTCTAGGATTAAACACATCACCATCTCTTATGTCTCCACCAGGAACCAAAAGGCCTCCTTCTAGCTCTCTCTCTCTCTCTCTCTCTCTCTCTCTCAATCCAGCTCCAATATACCTGATGTTACGCATGATAACACTAAATAATGATGAGAGAACAATTGACATTGAAGATATAAAACAACAAATCTCATTGGCAAAAGAATTTTTTCACAGAAATGTAGAAAAATGCGCGATCTCCATAGATCAAATCATATAGAATTCTTACACGCGTCATACAGAAATCAAAACATACCAACACTGGCTCTCTCATTCACGGAAGATCTAGTTTCGCTCAATATAATGCTAATTGAATTACACAACGAAATAACAAATCGTAAGTTGAAAAACAGAATAAATCGAATTGTAAAAAGATTAAAAGTAGCAAAATGTGATTCAACCACCAGTGAAGATGCCTTTTCAACTGAAGAATAGTTCTCGTCAATTAAAATAGAAACAAACAAACAAAATAGAAAGACCATAAACATGAAAATCATATTTTGGAACGCAAGAAGTGTTGTTAAAAAAAAAGAAGAAAGTCAAAAAGTAATTGAAGATATTGACATCCTCGTTTGTGTAGAGTCCTGGTTATCACCTTCTTCAGCAAACTTTCAATTTTCCGGTTTTGTAAGTTACCGTTAATACCGTCTGCATAAAAATGCTGGTGGTTTAGTAGCTCTAATTCGTAATAATATAGCATCTAAGGAAATTGATAATCTTAAAACATCTAATGACTCAGTTGAATTGTGCAGCTTTAAAATTACTAATTGCTCACCCTCCTTCAATATCTATATAGATTTATATATTTATATATTTATATTTCAATAACATATACATGTTACAGAGCCTTAGATAGCACTCTTGATTTAGATGGATGGAACCTAATCACCTCAAACTTAAACAAAAACGATAATAATATTCTTATGGAGAATTTCAATGCTCACCACGTAGCATGGAATTATATCAAAACTGACTCAAATGGAAAAAATTTACTAGATTGAATAGAATAATCTAACTTAATTATTCATAATAACAAGACGTTTACTCACTTCAATGCAACTTCCAAATCAAATAATTTCGAGCAATTACATTGCTCATAAAATATCAACGAAAATTTCGAATGATACCTTGGGGTCTAATCACCTTCCCATATTTGTCAACATCAATATAGAAAAATCTCTGTACTTTCAAAAATCTCATAAAATTAGGTCAAAACGCACAAATTGAGAGTAGGTTATGTTAATAAGCGACTTCGAGACTGCCTACTCATACTTTCTTACTGATGAATATGACAACAGCTCAGCTGAACTCAAATATAACAATTTTACACGAATAATTAAGAAATCCGTAATCGAGAATTCACCAGTCAGAAAGAGGGTGAGTGAGCAGTCTCATAGAAACCCAGTTTCGTGGTGGGTATCGCTTACAAAAAATGGCTGAGAATCTCCGATCCAAATGATTTTATTCAATTCAAAAAGTTCAGGACAATTGCTAACAAGGTATTTAAAACCAAAAAAAAAGAGAAAGTTTCAAAAATTTGCACAATAACCATTAATATTTTAACATGAATTGCATTTACGTTTGGAACAAAGCAAAGATATTTAAAAAAACCGCTGCCAATTCATTGGCTCGTGGCTTCCTCAACCTTAATTTGCTGATTCCTTTAATTAATTCTATAATTAATTCTCTTTCGAATTCCACCCATCCGATTCAGATACATACAATAATTTTGCCCAAAGAACTCGGCCGATAGCTATCCAAAATCTACGTCCACTATAAATTTTGAAGCGGTTAAGACAATTTTACTCCCGTAATACCCGAATGGAAAAAATAAACGGTACTACCCTGTTGGAAATAATTTGATGTGCCAAATCATGCCAGACTATGCCAGACTATGGCAGACTGTGCCAAACTGTGCCATACTGTGCCAAACTATGCTATATTGTGCTAAATATATGCTAATTCGAACATTTGGCAACAATTTAGCACGGTTTGGCACAGTTTGGCATAGTATGGCATAGTGTGGCACAGTGTGGCACACTTTGGCACAGCATGGCACGATACCAAAATTTTAAAATAAATGGCACGAATCGGCACAGTCTGATAGTATGACACATTTTGGCATGGTATGGCACAGTTACAGTTTACCGATTCGTGTCAGGTTCCTAAAAAGACAACGAATTTTTTTCTCAAAACTTGAGATTATGTCTAACTATGCCACACTACGATGCACTGTGACACACTATGCCAAGCTATGCTATAACATACCATACTATGTTAAACTTTGTTGATTCATGCCAAACTGTGCCACATCATACCATACTCTGTTAATCTATATTGATTTATGTCAGACTGTGGCGATCCATGCCAGACTGTGCTGGGATTTTGACAAAAGAGAAAAAAGGTATTTTTATTTTAAAATTTGGGTATCGTGCCATACTGTGCGACACTGTGCCGCACTATGCCGGACCGTACCAAATTATTGCCAAATGTTCGAATTGGCACATATGTAGCACAGTGTAGCATAATTTGGCACAGTATGGCACAAGTTAGTACGATGTGTCATCCTGTGGCACAATTTCCATTTCCACTAGGGTACAATGTAAATTATCGTATGTTCCAGCACATTCTTGTACGTGTCACTATGTTTCTGTACCTTTCTGTACGATTCGGTACGTTTCCGTACAATTGCATTAAGATTCGGACCTTTTATACGAAA
>JAPYZO010001897.1:0-14469 GCA_030522905.1 Torymus flavipes
GAATTAACGAATAGACTGTTTTTTTTCTTTATTTGGTTAATTAAATAAAAATTCTGATGCGTGATTCGGCTGTTTTTTCAATGATTTTGAATTTTCGCGCGTCCGAGTATCGATCGAAGATCAATCAATGCGATTGAAGTTTGTGTATCATCAGATAAACCATGAACGTGCGTCGTATTTACCGACGCTCTATCGGTAAACATGTTTCAAGTATAGTCTGCTACTGTTATCTATCTATACAGTTCACTATCTGTTTTTATGAATTTCCATCATTATAGATTTGTGAAATAATCTTATTGTTATTAAAAGACTTGAAGACGATTATAAATAGAATAGTATATTTTATGGTGGACACTTTTCAGTTTATGATTGCTGCTCTGAAGTGAGAAAAAAGAAAAACGTTAATTTATACTTCAATTTTTATTATTGCTTTTTTGTATTTACAGTGAGTCGACTCGATCACACACCAATCACGAAATATTCGCTACAATTATTCTACATACATCATCACCATTGGCATATATATATATATATGCTACACTGCACCCGAGTAAAAAAACCATTTGAACATTGCACGAAAAGTACCTAGAGTCTTCTCGGCAATAAGCCCTTTTCTCAATCTTGTATCCGCTATACAGGCAATAAATTAGTACAAAATGTTATAAAAAAAAAACCAAGGATCAGAGTAAAAAAATGAAGGTACTGGTGGTCACATAGCACCCGACAATCACACATATATAATATTATCATTATATCGTTATATTATCAGCCTTCTTTTTCAATCGGACATCCGCTCTTCGAGTGTTATTAGTCGATATACATAAATAGATCATATAAATAAGATACAATAAATAAATAAATAATTAAATAGAGATTTCGTATAATAAATATATGATGAGCTGCTTCGTGAGAGAGAGGACAATAATCAGCCAGGCCTCGCTCTCAATTTCTCACTGGCAAAGCGAGGCCCGAATTTCTTCTATATTCTACTTATATTTTCTTTTGTCTAAAAAAAAGAATGGCAATGGAACGGTGGACAGGATGAAAAACGGAGCGAGACGCCTTCTACTTAGGCGGCGGGGGCGCTTTTAGCGGCGCTCTTGGCGGCGGGATTGATGGGCGCAGGTCGGAGCATCGAGCGCGTCGCTGAGGAGAGCTTCTGCGAGACGAGGTGGGCGATGTTCGACGACCGCTTCCACACGAACTCGCGCGTCCTGTCGTGGTCGTCAGCGCTCTCGATGCGCATCTGTAATGTACGATGAATTTCGTTTGTCATTTAATATTTTTCTTTCTTTTTTTTACTTATTATAGTGCTTTTTCATCGTGCTATAGGTTTGTTGATACTGATGTTGATAATGAAAGATGGAAAGTTATGTTTTATTTGTTATTTATTCATCTATTGAAATGTAGTTTTGTAATCACTTAGATGAAAAGAACGACTGGGAAATGAATTTTCGCGTTCACTGAATATAACCAATCAATGTCCCATGCCATGAATGAGCGATATTGAAGTAGAATTTATTTTTCGAAGCTTTGATTATTTCGTGTAAGCGAGAGTGGATCCCAAAAAGCGCGATCGGGTATATAAAATCGAAATTATTTTCACTAATAATTAAAGAAGCATAAATAATAAAAACTATTATTGTGAGGTACCTGCTTGGGCTGGAGAACGCGGATCGAGTGTAGAGTGGCGGCACCGCCGTGATAGACGCGCAGACTGAGCCTGCCGGACATCTCGGCGGTGGTGGCAGTGGCGCTGCGGACCTCCTTCCTGGTGGCACGGCCGAAAGCCTTCTCGACCTTGAGGATGAGCGGGCCGAGGTTGAACTTGGTCCTGATGGTGGTGTGGTCGCTCATCATGTTGACGGATACGTCGCCCGAGCGCTTGAGGGAGGCGAGACCGTAGAGGGTCGCCTTTGCCTTGGAACGCGGCCGCTTGTTTGTCGTGCTGCTGCTGCTGCTGGCAGCGCTGGTCGTTTGCTTCGCGGGCGCTTTCACCTGTAATTAATTGTTAGTCAGAATTTTCGGCTGGAAATTGTGGCTCTTTGGGCTGGCTAGTTTGAGAATTTATCTACTTAAATCTGTACAGTTTTTCAGTACTCTATTAAGTGGAATTAGTGAAAAAGCGAGTAATAGTAATCTAATACTATTTTAAACTGGGGCAATCAGGCTTCTATATTCTTTCCGTACAAATGAATTATTAAAGATGCATGATAAAGATGATTTTCGCAACGCCGGGCGTCATCTACCTGCACATTCCCTTCCAGTGCAAAAACGGAAATGTATAACGAATAAATTATTCTTAGTATGTTTAATAAAAAAATTAGTAGTGCAAAAAAGTATATATTATTTATAAAATGAAATTGTTCGAGTGTACCTTGTTGCTGCTGGTAGCTGGGACGCTGGGCTTCTTGGCCTTGGTGCCGGTCTTGGTGGTCGTTCTGGTCTTGTTCTTCTTCCTCTTGCCGCTGGCACCGCGGGTGCTCGTCGCCCCGGACACCTCGTTCGTCGTCAGTCTCGTCGCCAGGTCGGATGCACTTGTACTGGCGCTCGTGGCAGTCATCGTTGCAACAGTTGGAACAACGGCGTCGGTGACGTTGCTAGCGTTGCTGCTCGCCTTGCTCTGCTCGGTCGTGGAGGCGAGGGTCGTAGCGCTGATCTTGTCAGCCTGAGCAACAATTTTTTTACAGTTATACTTTTGTTTTTTATCGCTACTGTAAACTCTGCTATAGATATAGCCAAATCATTATTATTGAATATCAGGTATTAGAAATTTAAAATAAATGACTAGTACTGTGCGCAGATTTTGATAATCAAGTTGATAATTAAATTTCATATAAAAAATTGCTTGCTTATAGTATAATAAATACAATATGTAGGAAGAAAATCTTATGAGCGGTAAATAATTAGAACATCAATCATGACAAAAGTTCGGAGCACCGATCCCGAAGTATTTTACATTTTTTCCGTCCGTTGCACCGAGGATAAGTTTAATTTTTGATTTTTCCCTGCAGATTTTAAATAAACAACATGTTTGGTTATTCTCTTATATCTTATATTATGATCTTTACCCGCGCGAGTGTGGATGTTATATTTTTATGCTCTCAGCTATACCCAAAATCTCCGTGTTTTCAATTAAAAGTGATAATATACTCTAGTTATCAAGGTCTTTATTGAGATTGTAAATAATAAATAAAAATATTACCAATAGCAATGAGTTTCTACACCGATATCGCGTATCTATTGATGTTTTCGTATTTTTTATTTGTTCACGCGTTGGTTAACACGTTCATCACCCATCTAGCTATATTCTATATCCTATAGAATAATCAAAACTGCGATTATCTATCAAAATTCAAAATAGTTTTATTCCCCAAAAAGAAGCAAAATTTAGCTATTCATAATAAGCAAGTGAATAAAAAAATGAAAAAAATTCACCAACCTCAGTGGTAGTCAAGTCCTGCACGACCTCGGTAACGCTCTGCGCGATCAGCGTAGTCATCGTCTCGTCCTGCGCGTCCTCGTTTCTCGCACGTTTGCTGCTGCTGGTCTTCCTGCGCTTAGTAGTTTTCTTAGTCTTCTTCTTCGTGCTGCTGGGGGTAGTCTTGGTCTTGGTCTTGGTGCTGGTGGTCGGGTTGGCGAGCTTCACGGTCACGGGGTCGTACCTCTCTCTGAGGATCTTGTTGATGCGCCCGAGTATCGTGTCGACGAAGCGGTTGTACTTGGCCACGTAGATCGCCGAGACGTCGCTGTTGGGTTTCTTCGCCTGCTGCATGGCTCCTGAAATGCCATTGGCTTTCTTTGGGGACGAGTGTCTTTTTTTGGCTTTGGAAGAGAGGTGGTATGGGGTTGGGGGGGGGGGGGGGGGCCCCGGTTTTTTTTTTTTCTCCCTTTTTGGGTTGTTTGTTGTTCCAGAGACCCTTTTCAAACGTAATCCAAAAAAAGCATGCATTGAAGCTCACCGCTCGGCAGCTCTGCAGGCATAGGCATAACAAAAAGCGTAATTCTCTAAACGTGCGTTTACGTGCGCTTGGGAATGTTTTTGTGCACCGCTCTATGATTATACGTACTTAACGATATTGTATCCCGTATAAAAAAAAGGCTTTGAGCCGAGTCATCTTACATCCATCATTACTTGCAGCAAACTATCTATTTTTAAATTAATTTTTTTTTCTCCCTTCCCAAACTGATCCCTTGAAGGATCGATTAAAAAAAGTTATGTAATTCAGATCAAATGATGGATATTCTAGGCTCGAAAAGGTGATTTAGACTGCCTTGCTATCAATTGAAACCCAACGGTCCGTAAAATACTATCAACCACGATGGAAGAAAAAAAAAAAAATTGAACAGCAATTTTAACCTCCGGTTACATACCGAAGCAGCTCCTCGTTAAGAGGAAGTCGTATCCCGATCTAATCTCTATACTCCTTCTTGTTAACACTCTGCTAACCGCGCGGACAAAGCAACCGTTAAATTGGCCCGTGCACTTATAGTGTACAAAAGAGCGCAGCAAGACCTATTATTAGACAGCACGCGAGTAGGGAACGTCCTTGAACCGGCTCGGATCAGTGATCCCTTGGCGATCGATATCGCGAAGCCTACTTTACTACACAACCGAGGAGGAAGTATAAGTAACGGTATAACGAGAGTCCCCCGGGCGGGGCGCTACGCGGGAGAAGAACTGGTCCCCGAGAAACCGGGTCACGAAGCTCGCGGCTTCTCTCTGCGCGCGTGCTTCCTCTTCACCTACAGACCTACCTTCGGCCGCCTATACACTCCTCCTTAATCGTCCGGATATACATCGTTCGCATATATAGGCGTGTAAGTCGGACGCGTAAGTACAGAAAAACACTTTCTTCCCCGATATCGAAGGGGAAACTTGCCGCGCGCATATACGTGCTTTGAAAAAGAAGGGCGCCGCTGACTTTCTTCGGCCGGATGCATAATTCATCGACGCACTTGTCTCTCTCAATTATCGAGCTGTTAACTTTCTACGAGATATAAGGTGTACAAAGATATCGACGGATCGAGTTTCACTCGGCCCGCAGTTATATTATTGAACGCGGAAGAGAGCTGTGTAAATCCGCGGCGAGTATAGTAGGTCAGGGTCGCCGGGTCGTCGGCCCCATTCCGAAGCGCCGAGAGAGATGGCGGCCAAGGTGAAAGCCGCGCGCGCGCGCCTCAACGAAAAAGAAAGAGGCGACGACCTCGTGGCCTGAATATCCGCAGGAGAGGAGAAACGCCGTATAGGTGTACAAGTTCCGCGCGGGTCGGTTCAAGGCCAGGACCGCGTCGATTTTCTCCCGTGATATGTTGACGGTACGAGGGAGAGCGATTATTGAGAGATCGCGGAACCCGAGAGATTTCGCTGCGGCTTTCGTGAAATGCGGATATATATATTTTTCTTTTTAGTGCTCGTAAGAAAGAAACACACGCCAAGATTCACATGTGACATGTTCGAAACTCGTTTTTTCTTTCCTTTTTTTTTATTTATTACGGGTAAGCGATGGTACTTATATATATATAGAAATCGGTTATTTTCGCTGCTGGAATGCCGAGGGTATATATATTCATATTTATGTATTTATACCAAATGTAAGTACATTTCGACGGTGTAATAGAAAAAGTGATTTTACTTTTTTTTTCTCCTGGTCAATAACCGCTGCGCGATGATAATTTTATACTTTGGCCGGAAAGTAAAGCGCGCGCTTTCTCAACTAATTCTCAACGAAACTAAAAACGCGCGCGATGAAAGTTACACGAAAAGAGACGTGCGCGCGCGCGCGTAACAAAGCCAAGCACACGCGAGTGTATATATATCATTACGTGTGTGAGTACTCGACCGACGAAATGTCGGTTTCATCGTGCGGTCATACCCGCGCTCTCTCTCCTTCATGCGGTTCCGCGATCACGCAATTATTACGTTCTTTTTTTTCTCTATACTCTAACAGAGTCGACGGTTATATATAATAATAATGGGAGAATAGTGCACAAGGTCGGGGATGGTGTGGGAACGGGAAAAAATGCTCTACGGTGCCAGACGCGCGTGCAGATACTACGTATATATTATATCTACTGTATATAGAGCCTCCGTCCTCCAATGATAGCAGAGATGAAGTATATTATCTACTGAAAAGCTATACTGCTATATGAAGATGATGCGTATGTGAATGAGATGAATATGAGCGATATGCATGCGGCAGGTGGCAATATATGTATATATATATATATATAGATATGGATGATGATTGTATACAAATGAAATTGAGCGTGAAAATGTAATGAGATGAAGCTCGCATGTAACGTGCCAGTATATGTATATAGCGAGGCATCATCAAAGTCCAACTTTGCGTTCCAGTAATCCGTCAGCGTAAAAATAAATAGCGTATACAATGTAGCAAGTACAAAAGCAAGAACAATCTTTAGCCAGTCAACCGTCCACCGTCCACGTGCAATCTACAGGCTTTTTCTCGTTTCCATCAGTTATATATGCAGTATTTTTTTTTTTTCGTTTTTTTTTTTTGTTACCAAACAATCGGTGGCTCAAGTACTTCGCGGCATGTTTTTTCTTTTATATATAAATATAGACATATAATTTTCTCGGCGATCGACGGAGACGAGCATTAAAACACTATATTTATGGTGAAAAGATCGGCACGTCACGCAGAGCACGCTCATGTCACAAAAATTAAGTGTGTGTATGTGTATGTGTATGTGCATCGTCACAAGTATAGTAGTATCGCCTGGACATCTCTATATGTTAAATGATAATATCATCAGTAGCGTCTAGCACCGCGAGTCATTTTGTATAGTAAAGTGATTTGTTGGAACGTACAGAAGTAGTAGTAGTATAGTAGTAGCACAACAAAGTTGCGCGAAGAAAAAATAAAAGCCAAACACAAGTACATATTTTTTTTTATCTTTTTTGTTTCTCGTGAAAACAACAAGTTATCTATATTTGTCACTTTTGTATAAAAAAAAAATTTTTTTTTTGAATTTTCAAGTCGAACAATAGTGTCACTGTACAGTTTCGTTATATATCTCTCTTTCCTCATCTCGTTCGTTATATATATGTATATCTTTCACTCTCTTTCTCTAATCTTGGTTTCTTCTTCGTCGAATAAAAGCGTGTCTGACTGTATATATTTATATCATGCGTGTTTCGATCTAGCATATAAGAAGGTGCGAGCAGATCGAATGTTTCATAAATACACATACATATATATATACACTCCGTGAACGTCGTCTATGCCATGTATAAATAAATAAATATGTATGTATGTAACGGATCTCGCGAGAGAGAATCCGTTTTCTCCACGCACCAACAACGTCCACTGCTGCGCATATATATGTATATGTATTATACCGGTCACACTCGCACGCGTCAACTCCCTTTCTCTCCCTCTCAATCACACGCGCGGCCTTTCTCTCCATCATCATCGTCGTCGTCGTTCGTCAGAGCGTATATATATTCTATATACAGAAGCTGCCGCGGTCGCGACGCGTGACGTCGCCGATCCTCTCGCAAATAAATATAAATATATATGTTATATAGACATTTTAATGCTTCAATCGTCCTCGAAAAGACCGACGCACTCGCGCGTATCTTTATTGTATATTTGTGATGTGTGTGTGTGTGTGTGTGTACGATGTACAGAATGCTGATGATAATAAATACTAGGCCACTAATTGGAATAATAACAAGTCTAACGGTACACAGCTCAGCGGCGCGTTCGTCGCCGGTGGCCGCGATTAATTGAACGACACTCTCTTATTTCTTTCTATCATCATCATCATCTTCCCCGTTCAATCATACGTGCGTGTATAGAACGACGACAAGTGAGTGTATGCATGTGTGTAAGAGAGATAATGTGTGTACGTCGGCGAGACGAATAAATAAATAAATAGAAATAAATATAATAAATTAAGAGCTGTTAGAAGGGGGTGGCAGTGAAAATGATATCGTCGGAGCTATACTTCTCGTGTCGCGGACGAGTAGGAGAACGATTGTCCCCTCAATTTCTCGTCGTGTGTGTATGTGTGTACGTGTACGCGTATATATAAAAAAGAAAAAGATCTCGGTTCTTGAGCGACACGTTTGTTGGCGAATAATAAGCATGTATGTATGTGTGCGTTAATATATCCGCGTCCTCTACTGCTTAGCGAGCTTGGCGATAGCGGGCTTGGCGATAGCGGGCTTGGCGATAGCAGGCTTTTTCAGCGACTTGGCGGTGTTGAGGTCCCTGCGGTTATCCGGGTAGAGGTGGTGGCGGTGCAACTGCGTCGGCTTGTGAATGCGCTTCTTGCCGGCAGCGCCGAATTTTCTCTTCAACTCACGTGAGGCGCGCCGGGCGGTCGCTATGTCGGCGAGGCCCTCGATCTCGTCCTCGTCGTCGTCGTCGTCGTCCTCCTCCTCTGTGGCCTCGTCCTCGTCGTCGTCGTCGTCGTCGTCGTCGTCGCCGGCAATGTCAAGGTCAACGTCTTCGTCGTCGTCGTCGTCATCGTCGTCGTCATCGTCGTCGTCGTCGTCGGATGATGATGAGGCTGCCGCGGGCGCAGCCGCGGGGATGGCGTTGCTCTGCTGGAGGACCACGGGGCTGGAGACGGACTCGGCGCCCTCGATTGTGGCGTCGGCTACGCTACCGGCGGCCTGACCTTCGGGCGTCTCCTCGTCCTCGTAAGAGCCGGCCTCGTCGGCTACTGAGGCGTCCGTGTCGCTGACTACCGCCGAGGCGGCGTTCAGCTCCTCGTTGAGGTCGGCCTGGACTGCCGGTGGGATCACCGGGGCGTTGGCTGAGGCAGCGACTGCCTGGACGGCTGGGGCGGCGGCCGACGCTGCAGGTTCGACGGCGTTCGTCTCGTCGTCGTCGTCGTCGTCTTCGCCTGGAAATTAAAGTTCGTTGGTGCCTTTTTTTACTTTTTGCCTTCTTTTCTGTTTATCTTTTATAAAGTATAGTGTATTACTGCACTCTTATGTCACTGTTGGCAAGAAGAGTGGATTTGCATAAGAGGAACATACAGTTTACGGGTATTATGCAGTTTGCGACAAATATATCCAGAGAGCTTGCCAAGTTATAGAATTCGGAATATCGGCTGCTGAAAAAAATTCCTATATGCACCTTATAAAAATTACTAAACATGTAGGAATTTTTACTATACTCTCTAAAGTCGAAATATTATTATTAGTTAAAACTTATTTGTTACTACTTAAGAAAATTTTAAATACCGTTACTTACTATAAAATTTATGGTACCATTTTTAGATTTAAGTTTAGCTTTTAAGATATACCAGGCCTACGCACAGGGAAACATTTTTGTTTACCTCTGTAGGAGTTACTCTGTACTCTACAGTAATGTAGAAAATTACGATGTAATCTTTTTGTACATAAATAAATAAAATTATTGCATCACCGTAGAATTGGTAAGTATTAACTAATGAAATAGTGAATATTCGGTTATTCTTAGTGGAAAAATGTAAAGGAGGAAAATCGTGTAGAAAAAACTACTATATTCCATAGTATTCGTGGGACAGACTTTAATTTTCATAAAATTTACTACAATTTATAGTAAAAATTGTTATTTATATAGTTAAAATTACCAAATAATAGCAATTTTTTTTACTATAAATTGTAATAAATTTCATGAAAATTTGAGCCTCTCCCACCGTTATATCGCATATAGTAATTTTTCTTATAGTAAACGTAACGTTTATAGTAAATTATTTTACAATATTTCTCTCAGTGCATACTATTTCATTAGTGAATATATTCAATATTCAAAATTAGTGAATGCTACTATTTTTCACCAGTAAATGAACGGTTAAGTTCGCTTAAATAAAATACGTTTATGATCTTAAATTACTTTTGACTACAAAGTTTGAAATTGGGAAAAGATGCTCCATGAGGTCAGAAACATTAAAAATATATTTTATCCACGATTTTAATTAAAAAATGTTCATTCACTGGCGAAGTCACCCTAATTAGTCGTTTTTTCACTAATTCAACTCTATAGAGAGTAAAATATAGTAATTATTTTAATATGGCAAATAAATGTACCGACGTTATTATGTATTGTAGTAATTTTTATTAAACAATTTTTCTCAGTGCATCAATAATTGAGTAGTTGAATCTTTTTCTACTCTGTGCTAAATTCTTTTAATGAATAATCACCTATTATTAAATGGAAGTATTTTAATCCAAAATCATCAAACAAAAGTAATAAATTAATTCATCTAAAAGTTTCACCGTTACTTAAAATAGCCATTTGAGAAAGTGTAAATATCATAATTATTATGAAATAACAAGCGTTTTTAGCTATATAAGTTAACTAAAAAATAGCCAACTTATTGTTAAGACTTTTAGCAGGTATATATTAAAGGATAATTATTGTTTTCTTGATACACCAATCGATTGCCAAAAAGAGCACAATAATCACGTCGATCCTAAACACAGCCAGGCTTTTACCGACTCAGTCGGCGAGCGGTACAACATCGATTATACACGACTCCAGTCTTTGAAAAACTGGAGCTACTAAGTTATGCAGCACGAGTATAAACTCCCACTCGCGGCAGTGGCGCGCGTGGATTAAACGGCCTCTTTCCCTCCGCACAGTTTCTAGCGCATCAGCGTTGGGCGATTAAGTAGAAAAGTTCCGGTTGTATCGGACACGAGCGCGGCCATTAAAATTCATGCGACGACTCTGCGCCACCTTCGTATACACTTAGACGCACTCGCAGCAGATATATAGACGCGCAGAGTGTCTCTGCCACTTCCACTATAAGTAACGGAAGCGCGCGTCTCTCCTTTTTCCACGCGTGAAATCGGCATAATCGCTCTCCCACCGCGCCGTCTACATATACGCACAGAATCTGTGTCAATCGGGAAACAAGGCGGAAGGAATAAAAAGTCGCCGGAATTTCTCTCTCTCTCTCTCTCTCTTCGTCGCGAGATTCTATACATATACACGTGCTACATATTATAAAGCCGGTGCGTATCGTCGGATTATGTTAATTTCGGAGAGTTTAAAGAGCGAGCGAGCGAGCGAACGCCGGGAGAGAGAGAGAGAGAGAGAGCTCCGCTCGAAACTTCGTGTCCCGTTAGAGGAGTGCGTATAACGGAATTCGCGCATGTCGCACGAGCGAGAGAGAGAGAGAGAGAGAGCGACGAGATGTATATATGCGCGACCCCCGTGCGCGCGAGATGAGAAGGAGATAAATATATGGACAGCCGCGGCAGAGTTGAAAAGAGCGTGGGGAATGTGTAAAAACTATAAGGAGATCGTTTCCGTCAGCGACTATGATATTCTATATTATGGACGCGCGGCGGCGGCGGCGGCGCGCGTGCGAGGAAAGAAGCCGTTATATACCTTGCCTCCTCGTGTTATTATTCGTTTACGTGCGTACACATGCACGCTCGCGTTCACAGTTACCCCGCCACGCATATATATATATATGTAATACAGTTCATCGCGCCGCTAATTGTCGGGAGTGATGCGCGACAATCACACTCTCGTACGCCTATTGTTTCTCGTGTGCGCGCGACCTGTTTGCGGATTCCCGTTTCGGCACGGTAGTTGATGAGAAAATAAAATCAATTAATTCGAAACCTACTGGCTGTTAATTAGATTTCGACAAAAAGAAAGAATCATCGCGCACGAAATTAATTCGATAATTAATTGGTATATTAATTAGAGGTCATTATAATATATCGGAGGGGGCAGAGGGTCTTAATTAATTATTCGAGAGACGCGTTTTAATAATCCCGCGTTGCCGGCGTTCACACGATGAATAATTCACGACGACGAGCGACACGCCCTGCCAAAAGTGTCGATAATAATTGGGACACACGTATATATACAGAGATATTAGGATGGAAAATATTCTATATGCCAGATGCATAATTAGCTTGTGATGTGTCGGTATATACCGGACAGGTGTGATCATCCCATTAAGAGAGAGCCCATTCATGTACTCGAACAATGCGGCAAAAATTCAGTTACGCTCGCTGCGCTATTTACGATCGTGTGTATTGTATAATGGATCGGTATTGTGGAGAAAATTTTTCGTTCGTTCGCGTCTTTGTGCTCTGCATTGTTTGTTAATCGAGTATGTATATTTGCGAATGAAAGAAAATTTAACATATTTGAAAGCAATTTTTTTGACGAATGAAAGGTTCGATTATCAATGTTTTATTCCCAAGCATATGAATCACCCCCAATTAACCGTCTAAATTGCAATTAAGAAAAAAAAAATGAGTCTAGAATCTCACCTCCAAGAACCTCGTCGATGAATCTCTCGAGATAATCATCATCGTCGTCGTCATCCTCCTCCTCCTCGTCGTCGTCGTCATCATCGTCTTCACCAGTGATATCCAGATCGACGTCGTCATCGTCGTCGTCGTCGTCGTCGTCACTGGCTGCTGCGGCCGGGGCTGCTTGCCTTGACTCCTGGACGGCGACGGCGGCGAGCTTCGTCGTCTTGGGGGCGGCGGCGGTCTTGGGCAGTGGCGTCGCCAGGGCGCCGATCGCCAGGCAGCACAGCAGTGCCAGCACCACCACCAACTTCATGGTTATCGCGCTCACTATATAGCTCGCTCTGCAAACAGAAGGTAAAGCAAACGGAGAGATCGGTAATTATGGTCAATGGGCTACTTTGGGTTATAGCGCGACGTTATGCTAACTGTACTTTCGAAAGCCCGCGGTATGTGTGCGCGCGCTTCGCTTTTCGGGACGTGATGCCGATGATGTTATATACCGTTCGCTGTGCTTGCCGATCGCTCGCGCCGATTGATTGATCGATCGGTTAAGGGATCGAATTTAATAATAGATTGCTTTGGAGAACGAGGATTCAATTTGACGATTTATTTGAGCGGATAACGAGGAGCGATTATAGCGCTCGGTCGTGTCGAAGATGACCGGTATAGTTATATGAAATTACTTGACAACTTCTCAATCAGGCGTCGAACTACTTATATATACTTGCCAGCCCGAATGCAAAAGAAATTCGATCCTCGTTGCGCACTCCGCTAAAGTGTATATACACACGTCCTCTCGGTACAAAAGTAACTATACTAAAAAATTGTAACCATGGCACACGTCCGTCTTATATATCGCGCGGTAGAGCGGCGATCACCAGAAGATCACTGATATATGCACGCGCACACTTTCCACCTTAGTTCTCCAGCGTGACACTCACCCTAGGCGAATTAAGGGATGTGCGAAGGGTTCGATCCTTCGTCTTACAGCTGGGGCGGCTGGTCTTTGGGCCTCGCTTCTTGTTGTTGAGTATTGGCGGCTTGGTACACGGGGGGACACCTTCCTGTGACGAGGTGAGAGTGTGAAACGAAGACGAAGCGCTAGTGGTTGAGTCTTTTATACACCGGGCCGCCTCAACCACCTCTCTCGCTCTCTTTCTCTCCCGCCGCCAGCGCTACCTTCTCTTCCGCTCTCCTTCGCGCAAGCGGCTCGCAGGTGCTGCTACTGCTGCTGCTGCTGCTGCTGCTGCTGCTAGCGATGATGAGGCTGCGGACACGTGGAGCCGGGGATGCGGAATGTATATATGTGCTAGAGGTTCCGGTGGGCCGGCTCTCTCTTTTTGGGTGCAGTGACATTTTGCTTAGGATTTAGACTAATTGTTAATTATTTTAGCTCGATTAAATTTATCTTACCTTTGCGCTTGTAGTATGTAATTGGTTAAATTGTTTCGATTGAATGGGGAAAAAAAAGTTCCTTGCCAACAAGGAAATACTTAAACGATATATGTTTACTTTAGATCTTCTCGGTACAATGAAGATGATAAAATCTTTGCAAGAGTATCAAACAAGCGATCTCCGAATTTTAACGTAATATTATTACGTACAATCTCTTCATATAGATTATTTTTACTTATTTATTATTCATGACATGATTTTATGAATATTACGTTTTCATGATTTTGCTTACGTTTTTCAAAATGAACGTCTTTCTATTTCATTTTATCTTTTAGCATTTTGTTGTACAGCGGTTAAAGAATATACTTTTTTTATTCAAATTTTTTCATTTTGACAATAATCATATTGTTGACTCATGAACCCATGGACATTTATAAAATTTAAAAAAAATTTAAATCATTGCGTTGTGCAGGATCTGAAAGTATCATCCCCATTGTCACCAGTCGGACGAGGATGAGTGTCGTG
The DNA here is from genome assembly GCA_030522905.1 of Torymus flavipes. NCBI lineage: Eukaryota > Metazoa > Arthropoda > Insecta > Hymenoptera > Torymidae > Torymus > Torymus flavipes. The sequence goes on from JAPYZO010001897.1 coordinate 14,171, forward strand.
ATGACTTTGAGTCTCTCTGCGTATATTTGCATCTCTACAATTTGTAAAAAGAATATTCTTTTGTAATAAACTTTTCATAAAAACCGAATTCTTTCTATAAGCACTTTTGTTGAAGAACTTTGATGGAGAAATACAATAACGGTTTTGATAAATTAAAGCTTATTTTATTTTCATCCACTTCGTAAGAATGTACTACAACATATTTTCGATTATTAGACGAAGATATATCTTTCACGTGTCCTTGATACAATTAACTTTAAACGGATTTTAATTAATTACAAAGCGTTTTTAGGCGGATA
>JAPYZO010001898.1:2390-18653 GCA_030522905.1 Torymus flavipes
AAATAACGTTTGTCTATCAGTTGGCAGCTGCCTCGGCGGTGTTGATCTGCTTGAGCATGGCCTTGTTTTTGGGGTGGACGCGGTGCTCCGCACCTGGAGGCACATAGTTCCCTCTGAACGGTTGATTGTTGATGTCCACCTGTCGGTAGTACTGGGCGATCCGGGATTCCGGGCTGAACGAGTGCGGAGCGTCAGGTAGCACTGCGGACGGAAAATCATTGCGGTTAGACGGGCCAGTGGAAAGTGATTTTTTTCCCTCAGCTTTTTGCGTCTCTTTTTTGCTCCTTTTCGGGATTGAAGAATAAGCGGTTTGCGAAAGCCGATCGTTATCTTAATTTGATAATGAGTATATATATATTTGTAAATTACATGCGGTCTGATAATAGGCAAAAAATGGCCTATATACTGTGAACGATTAATTCTTTATGCTAGCTTTGATATTACCGGTTTACGAACAAACTTTTCCAACGAATGTATAACCTTTGTGATGGATGAAGAGATAGAGCCAGAGGGCGAGGCTGATGCCGATGAGGACAGTGCCGACGACGCTCTTCCAATCGGTATTGGGCGCATTCAATTCCGCGAACGTCTGACGAAAGCTCGCTCTGTACAAATACTTTTTCTCGCCGATTGTGAGTTTTCTCCAGTCGCCTCGCTCTTTCTCGCGTACCGCCTGTTTACACATATTATAAACATACAAGTGCGGTTAGTATAGAGAAAATTCGAAAATCTTCTCTTTTCAATGACTCTCGAAAATTCTAGATTGTGATATCGAGCGTTTATACGAATCAATAGTTTTAGAAACGTTGAGTCCTGCGTATTCCTACAGTTGTTCAATTATTTACTTTTATTTTCAACATAGTATGATAGGTTATATGCAATTACCATGAGCTCAGGGGTACACTCCCGGTACCGAATAGAGGGGAAGGGAAAGGCCTCGTGGTCAAGGTACGAGGCGTTACCGTCCATGCCATGGCAGACGATCTCCCGGTTGCCGATTTTCTTCTCGTAAGGATTGTAGTTGCAGGCCGAGCTCTGCTGGAATCGAACGAGCCTCTGCGCGAGATTCACGCCGCGGCGATTGATCGCGCCGATCCTCAACATCTTCGTGAAACTTTTTTTTTATATGTGCTTTTGGCGAGCGTGCACGAGGTTTCGGCGATGGGATCCCGGCTGACCTGGATTCAGGCCATCTCTTCTGTGCCTGGCACTGTTATATAGGCTGATTCTGTATTTAGTTATAGGTTATCACGGTTATCGAGGATTTCGCGGAGCTTTGCGCAACTTCAGACTGATATTTAACGGTATATGTATATAAGGTAGGTGCGGATGAGCCGGTTGTCGAGAATTTCATCCTCTTTTAGATGAAAAAGGGTTAGAGCGGAATCACGAGCTAAATGGACAACCTTGGAAAGTTCACTTATTACGGGTTCAACTGTTCCACTATTGATTCACTTTTGTTTATGGAAATATTCAAATATTAAAAATCGCCTAGTCTCTATACTCCTCTTCTTAATGTTCGACATTGAGAGTAAGTACACATATACGTAAACATCGGAAGCGCACTCGAATTCACGGGCAAATGAATTGTAAATCAGCGGTCTTCAGAGTGGCCGAAACCGAAAAACTTTCACCGTCAACAAAACTTTCTCTCACGCAAATGAAAGAGAGAAGGAGAGCGACAGATAACTGAAGAAAAATGCAGACGCGTTGCCCTACTCAACCCTTTAATTATATATACATATATATTAATCGAGTTCGGGTAAGAAAAAGCGCACTCGACTTATAAGTAGGTATTATCAATCATAGAGATGTACATATATATACTTAATACTTTTTTGAAGATAATCGATCAACGCGCGTGAGGCGGTCTACGTTTCTTGTCATTTGGAATTTTAATCGTTATATTCGTGTAATATTTAGGATCGTTCTTCTCAAAAGAAACGCGGTTTTTAAGGAAAAAGAAAAACCATAAAAAGACGTCTTGTGAGGTCAAGATTGTTAAGTGGAAGTCATGATGACAAATTTAAAAAAGAGAAAAGCAAGAGTCACAAACGTAATGTAGCCATTAGCCAATAAAATATTCTGCTATATTACATACATAAATTTAAAAATAATTTTCAAAAGCGCAAAAACATATCTTATTTAAGAAAAGACGTATTATCTTTCAATATATCTTAAAGAAGAATCGCATAATATAGGATTCTACAAATTTTCATTTAGTTAAGGTAAATGTGCCAATACATAACCGGCTACGAATGCAGTGGAAATTTATATTAATATATATTATCAATCTATACTGAAATAAATTTGTATCTTATTAAATTCTTTCTTATATTTCTCTTACAAGTGCCGTCGGTTGCCAAATTTTCTATCAAATAGTGCAGGCTAACTATAATGTAGCACACATTATTTCTAAAAGAAAAAATTATTTAATTATGCATAAAAAATAATTTTCATGTATAATTTTATATGAAATAAATAAAGTAATTAAAATAATGGTTAGTTATTGAACAATGTGATATTTTCGGATACTAATTTCTAATTTTTTTTATTATTAAAAACTTATTTTTACATAATTCAGGCTTTTAAACATATTTTAAAATGCAATTTAGTACTAGCAAACGAAATACTTAATGAGTGTATACAAAATTAGATACATAAAGCGTTAAGTAAAAAGGCTTATTCCTTGGCTATGAAATTATTCTTGAGACAGTCAAGTTTTACATCGGAAACGAAGATCCCGGCAGAAATAATTTTCTTGTAAATTAATTTTAATAAATCAATAAAATAAATAATGGTCTGTATAAATAAGTAGAAAGTTCATGATTTCAATGTAACAAGTTTTCATGATTTATATCTAGTCAAAACTATGGCCAGTAAAAATAAATATAGTTACATACTCGTATACATATGCTACTCATTGGTACATTTATCTAATTAAAATATTTTTAAATTTCATTTCGATTGTTAAAAAAATATTTATGTCAAATACAATAATATTCGTAATAAACACTTTCCAATTTCCAAAGAATAAAAAGAAGATGATCTTAACAGAGATAAATAAAAAAAAATCCGAAAATTTAGAAATAAAAGTTAAAAAATCACAAAATAACCGACGATGTTTCTCAGCGACCAATGAAAAGAAATCAGGCTACTTTTTCAACCGATGTTCTTTCCATCTAAAAGTTTTACGCGGTGATTCCTGCTGTACCGACGAAATACTTTTACCTTTTCGAAAAAGACCGGTGCGTGAAATAGTCGATCCAATCTCTGGCTTGCTCGCGCGATCTTATCGATAAGCGATGGCGACTTCCCACTGAGGCGCCAAAGCAATTTTTTTAATAAAACGTTTTCCAAATGCAATTAGTGTTTAAAAGGAAATTTATATAATTCTGTATCATAGGTATCTTAACATTTTACTAATAAATTAATAATTCATAATTTTCTGCGATGCAATGTCTATTATAATAAAGTAATAATTATGCGTAGAATAAGTCAATTGCATAAATTATACCACAAAGGAAATAAAAATAGCGTCTTTTTGTAAGACGAACAAATAAACTATAGGAAATGTAAAAAAAGTGTTGCAATAAATGTGTAGTAGCTATAGCCTACTGATAGGCCAAAAATAATGAAAAACGTAAAGTCAATCTAAGCTCTCAAAATACAAGATACTTATTATACCCTTCCATTTTAAATTTCAAGCGCATGCTAAGCTGTAGTTTTATTGCAGATTGCGCGCATCACTGCAGCGTGCGTAGGTACACCGAGTGCCTTTCGGTGACTTCTGCCTCCCCATTGAGCGGCTGCGTATAAGATATGTGTATACCTATACATATATATGATGCTCGGGGCAACGCGCTGCAGCGGCGGAGGTGGGGTGGTCGACGGGCAAGATGGCGGTGCGCCGATAGACGACGACGACGACGGCTCTCATGCACGTAGGTAGCGCGCACGGCTGCACTGCGATCGAACAACACGCGCGCTACTCGCGCGGTCTATGCGAAGCCTGCATTGCACACGCATAACACACGCGGGTCACCTGCCACGCCGTGCGTAAGATACACACATCGTGTGTAGTTAAAGGCCGCTTATTTCCGGGGGGGTCTACGCTGCTCTCGCCATAATCGCAGCAAAACGCAGATCGGCAGGTGCATAAGAGGGATAAAACAAGAGCAAGCGTGTGTCTGCGGATTTTGGGCTGCAGGAGGTGAGCACGAGCCGAGGAATTGTGTGCGGGGTAGGAGAGGAGCGTTTTTCGTCGTTGCTGGGTTTCGACGATTTGCCCGCTTGTCGTGAGTACTTCTATATATATTATATTGCCTCGGTGGTTTGTGATGCATGCTTAGAGGTTGGGATGGTGCTTGCATGCTTGGTGAGGGGCAGGGGGGGGGGGGGTTGTGTACGTAGAGACACGGTGCGGGTAAATATAAGCTTGCATATTGTTGAAAATTTATCGATTTAATAAGACTATAAATAATAAATAATGAAGTTTACCGGCACGGCAGAACTGTTATGCTGTATTGACGTGCGCTAATTTTAAATTGTTCACGAGATTATATGGTATAAGGCTGTTCTAAAACATAGTTATAAAATCTTTTTTAGTCTTTATAATAAATTAAACGTGTACTGTTAATGCTAAAAAAGTATTGTTATATAACTTCTCAAAAGAATATTAAATTGTTAGCTCTTTATATTTAAAGTTGCTAAAGACAAAATAAAAACTTTCAAATTTTCATCTTTCAACTATTGCAATGAGAAGAAAAATATTGTAGATAGTCAGAATAATATTTATATAATATTTATATGCAAGTAAAGAATTTAATAATCATAAAATATATTTTTACAGGCACTTTGAACTTTGATTAATCCTTCTAGGAATTGTAGAGCTGGCATCTATTAATCTTATTTCCTAAGGTAGATATTATAACATTTTAACTGTGTATCCATATTTTTTTCAAATATTAATTTCAATATTAATTTAATTTTTCTATTTGATCACTGCTTACAACAGTATATTTTAAAAGGCTTTATCTTTTCATTATTTTTTATGGATATATTATATTTATTATTTTGGCACGTGCTATGTCAAGTCCTGAGGTCCCTTTTTATTGCCAAATGAATTTTTAATTTAGTTCATTGATGTGACTGGCTATTCATATCCATTTTTACAAGTTCATTTAAAATCACAATATTAAGATATAAATATAATAAATTATTCTATCAATGTTATTTATAAAAGAAAAAATTTTTTATTTTAGACATATATATATATATATTTTTTTTTTTGGTGTTATCAGCATATGGGGTGCATATATTAAAGAGTTGTAAAAAAAAAAAATTAATTTAAACAGGATTTTGAGTATTTGCAATATTCTTTTACAATAAATGTAATGAAATAGAATGACTCTTATTATATGCATTCTTTTGCCAAAAATCAAATTCAGACTTGATTACGTAATTATATCAATCTTATCAAATAATTTTTTGTACGTCTGTGCTACAGAGGATTTGGTCAACAGATTTTTACCTCCTACTGGCTCAAAATAGGTTGTTGGATTTGATGGACATTGCATGATATTTGAGAATTTTGGGTATCTCAAATGGATACAGCGAACGATTCAACAGATTGTTAAAGTATTTTTTTATCTACAATCTTCAAAGAAGAAAGTTTTCACTGGTTCAACTATCAGACTGTGACAACAAATCTAGTCAGTATTCATTAAAGCAATTTACGACTCATCGATAGCAATTGTGATATTTGTGAATAACATTGTAAATACAATTTCCTGCTGTGAGAAGAATTTTTTGAATCCTAGTAATGAATGCTAATGGTGCTTAACTAGATCAAAAATGTTTCGTTACATTTTGACCTTGATTAGTTGGTACCTTAGACCATTTATCAAATGGGTGTTGCGGCACACCACGCACATGTGTGAACTTCAAAGGGTATGCTATGGAGAACCTTCTGGAGCACCTAGAGCATTAGGAGTAGAGTATTCACTTAGAGTATCTAGAAATCCAGAAATTCAATCTTTACTGGTTTATTTAGATGATATTGCAGATCATCATGGAATAACTGTAAGGAGTGAACGAGAAATTTTAGAACAAGCAATTAGAACTGTTCTAATCACAAAGAAAATAAACCCTGCAGCACATCCTGATTTTGCCAAATCATTTGGCAAATGTGTAGAGTTAATTTGGGGATACAGGCAATTATGTATGGAATGTGAGGAATTGAGACAGACACCATATGATTCTGAAAATTCTTCGCACGAGGGTCTACTTTTAAGATTGTGGGACCTGTTGATGCCTTATGATCCTCTCGATGCAAGGATAACTAAGCAATGGCAAGATATTGGGTTTCAAGGAGATGATCCAAAGACTGACTTCAGAGGAATGGGTATATTGGGATTAGAAAATCTAGTTTATTTTGCTCAAGAATATCCAAATGCAGCTACACATGTCTTGTCGCATTCAATGCATCCCAGATATGGATATGCTTTTGCTATTGTAGGCATAAATTTAACAAGCATGGCACTGAGATTGTTGAAAGATGGATCAGCAAAAACACATATTTATAATTCATCGAAAACTCTACCGACAATTCGTGCCTTTCATCAATTTTATTGTTATTTATTCTACGAATTTGACGGATTCTGGATAGAATCTAAACCTAGCAATATTATGGAATTCTCCATCATCCAAGAAAAATTTGAGAATAATATTAGAATGGCTCTTGCCAATCCCTCGACTGTTTTTAGGATAAATTTATCAGTGGACACTATTTAGCATAAGTGTAATGATTGTGTTTAAGGTGATTTGAGAAAAATTTTTTTATGAATTTGAGAAATTGGCATTTGATACATTTAAATTAAGTGTGCAACTTTTCTAATTGAATGATGTTTTCTATTAATCTTTTCATGTAAAATTAAAAGAATTTTTTAAATTAAGTTGTCAATTACATGACTATGTACAACACTTATGAAAGTTTTTTACATTTTTCTTTTGTAAATATGGAAATGAAAGGGTATATGTGTGGAATATTTGTTGTATATGGTGCTTAATTTTAATACATGTCACATAGCGTGTTTTGTCATGTGATATAATTTTACCATTGCTATGAAATCTCAGAATTATTTTAAAGTTCAAGACTTAATAAATACCTCTAACAGCATTCCTATATTTTTTACACATTTGGAATGCATTATATCACATAGTGTAATTTTTTTACCATTTTCATTGTAAAAATCACACATCACATTTCATTTGATATAGCAAAATGTAGTAATTTAAAATGTAGATAAAAGAAAATATTCAATTTATTGCAAAGAACTTAGAAAACTAAGTATATTTGTTGTTGGCCTAGAGTAGTAACAAGTCTTTTATCAATCTGTATTTTATTGTATCAAATATAAAACTGAAATGACTCTTAAGAAAAGTTTGTAAATGCCACGCCACGTCTGTTTACACTTATGTACAATTTGCTGCTTAAGATATTTATAATTTATTTATCTTTCTTCTGTGGTGCTTCAGCCTTCTTTCTGAGTTTACTAGCCACTGTCACAATCACTAGCACACCAACAGTGATACTACAAAGTTTCATTACCCAGGGATTTTCTCGTAAGAAATTAGCTGCTATTTGAGTTACGTCATCACTGAAATAGAAGTATTGACAAATTGTAAAATGTATATTACATTAATAAATGTTTTACAAGCACATATCTTGTTAATAGCCTTATTCATTTTTAAATTATTTTGACTAAAAATTAAAAAAGAAACAAAAACTTACAATGGACTTTGAGGTACTGGAACTTTTTCTCCATGAGCATTCTTGTACCAATCTTTGGCAAATGATACAAATGACTTGATATCATGTTTGGGAATTAAATAACGATACATTTTACCATGCCTAAATCTGTAATAAAAAAAATGAAAATGTTATTACTATCATCATTATTTAAATAAATTATGTATAAATTTTTCCAACACTTACAATATAAATTGAGGAACTTCATAAACACCAAATCTTCGAGCAGTTGAAGCTCCAGATGAATATTTATTTACACGAGCAACATTGATTCTCTGCTTCAATTTAGCACCTACAGCTTCCCACCTGGCTCCCATTCTTTGGCAGTCAACACAGTCTGTACTATAGCTGAATTGCAAACACAAAAATTATTATTTGCTATTTAGAAGTCTGTAGTTTTTGTATATATTATACTGTAAATAACTTTATTCATATTGTGTAGCACACAATGAATACATTTATTTTTCTGTACAATTAAAAAAAAAAAATCATTAGAAAATACTTACAACATAACAAACCAATCTCCAGTAGTAGCACCACTACTTGCTTGAGTCAAGTGTTCAAATGTGTCATCAGTTAGTTCCTTTACAACTGGTTCTTTATTATCTGTGAATGTTTGTAACATTTCTTCCTCATCATTTGAACCTGCAACATAAAATACATAGATCAGCCCCTATATTTATTTAAAAATAAAAAATAAGATAATTGTAATCCGACATAGGTAAACACAGTACCTGTTTCTCAGCCTGGTACAAGAAAACTTACAAACTAACTTAACAACTATGATTGCTCCAATTTTTTTCCATAGTAAAATGATACGTCCCACAATTATAAACAACGTAATATTATTTGATTGTATTATTATCATATGACTGAATTTTACCGTCGTAGAGTAGGGGTATTCCTTGTCTGAAATAGACAATTGCAGGTTCCTTGGTAGGGCTGTATAACCTCAGCATTTGACTATTTACTCCTCGTACCACCCAGGCCGATAAGGAATCAACCAAGTCGTCTCTGATGTGCACCAGCGTGTTCTCCGCCTCATCGCAGGCCTCGCAATCTTTTTTGGCTGCAAAAACATACGGTACGTCAAAATCATCCGGCTGCTCTCGCGTATGTTTACCTTATCAGGCCTTTCGAAAATTTCTCAAAATTAACGATATAAAATAAGCAAATATCGAGTTAATCAATCAGAGGGAAAACATCAATAATCGAAAGAACATCTAATACAGAAAAATGGAGAAAAAAGTTGCGACGTATAGACTCACTGAACAGTGCGATGACATATTTTTCCGTCTTTATGAGATTCAGGAGGTCGTCGTCGCTGACTGTCTCGAGGTTTGCCGCCCGTGCGCTGCAGAGGAGGCAGAGCGCCGCGAGTAGAATGATTCGCAGCATGTTTTCCGCGCTGCTGTTGGCCGTGGAAAGATTTCGAAGGCCACCGAAAATTCAGCAACGTGCTTTGTTTATCACTCGTCACCGGCTGCTTTTCCCAACAGCTGGCGCGCGACACCGCACGCGACACGTCACGAATCCTGACGTTCATTCGCACCATGATTGGGACTACTTTGGTGAGCAGATGCCGCCGCTACCGGTGTATCGTTGCACTACTAAAATGTGAAGTGCATAAACGTAGCGTTCGTCGATAAGGTGGGTCGTTATGGGACTCGTGAGTGTCTTTATAATGTCGGTAATAGGTAAGAAAGTGAAAATTGTAAGCGGTAGATTTATTTAAACATACACCTCTACATAAAATTATTACATTTTACAAGTAATACATTAAATTTCAAAATTGAAATTGTGTGGCATAATTTCGTATTATAATTTTTTACATGTTTCGTTTAGTTTTATATAAATAAGAGTTTAATGTTTTTCAATCAAAATAATTATCTTTGACAAATACAAATTATCATTATTTTGATAAATTCTTGTTGTACGATTATTTTATACTTCATTTTGCTAATTTCGCAAATGAATATTTAATTAAAACTAAATTTGTTGGTGAAACGTAACATTGCTTTCATATACTTACCCCTAAAAATATATTGAAAAACCATATTATTTGACTATTGATATACCAATAATTCTCAATATGTTTAAAAATTTCTTTTTTTGAAATGATTTATAAATACTTATAAAATATCAATAACCTATGTAAGTAGTCTGCTTCATCTATATGAGCTATTCCGAAAATTATTTCCCTCTTACGTTTCGAAAAAAATAAAAATTTTTTTTTTAAGGCATACTCATCTGATAAGGTTTTTCTTATTTTTAAAGTTTTATTAAAATTATCTTAAAAGTGCGTTATTTTGTTAAAAAATTATGTCCCTTCTATTGTAAGTTCGATTGTAAATATTTCCGTGACGAAAATGAGTGAAAAAAATTGTAAAAGTAGGCAGAACAGGCTTTATTTTGACCACTGTTGTGGCTTCTAAATACCTACTTAGTTTTTTCACATTCAGAAAGACTGAAAGAAAGGGAAACACTTTGTCCTGTAGACGTGCCTTCAAAATTAAATCAGCTTTTCAAGTTTCGTCGTTTATACAAAAAATGAAATTTCCGTCAATTCTTTTCAATCCAAAATTTACTTTTAAGTGTCGCCAAAAAATGATACCATTAAATTTAGCGTGTACCTATTTTTTCACATTTATCTCATCTCTATTTTTTATACGATAAAGTGAGCCTCCAAAAAAATTTTTTATTTTTTTTTTAAACGTGTGTATATATATATATATATATATATATATGTTATACCACGCCTCCGCGGGTGCGCGTGCGAAGAAGCATGCGTTATACAGAGACGAGCGGCCGGGACGACACGCTCGGAGAGAGACAGCGTGGGTCTGCATGAGAGTGCTCGCGCCTTTACTCGGGGCTGCGCCGTTCATCGGCAAATCCGCCTCGCGCGACGGCATTTAGCGGCTGCTTTGTACGCATATTACACCCTGTTACAATATATAGCCAAGGAATATTTTAATGGTTCATGCAAATATTTTCAAAGGTTAAATAGAAGTAAGCGAGTTTTAAGCTAAATTAAAGTTTACAGGGTATTTTATTTATACCTAAACTAACTAGTTTTTAGAAGTTGCGGAGCTGGTTCATTTATTCTACCAGTTTCAGAGCAAATGTTGAGATAGCTTAAAATAAACAATTGATACGGTAAGAATATAGCCCAAAAATAAGTATAGAATATACATACCACGCCATTTGTTTTTTTGTTAAATAATTTTATTTTTAAGCTGAATTCACGTGATTCTGATTCTCGCGAAGTGCACAATGTTTTAAATTATAAGTTTCATTAATGTATTTCAATATAACTTTGCTGACAATTTTATCAACAGTTTCGTCCTCAGTTTTGAAAGTTGGATATATAAATATATTCATACGAATACAAATGATACTACGAAAAGTATACTTAGCTAATTGAAATTGCAACTATAAAAAGCCCATTACGCTACGATATAAATAAATTCACCTTTCTTTCGGACATTCAAATTATATCCGCTTTTCTTTAGCGGTTTTACAATTCCCAATGAAGTCCGAAGTAAGTGTATATATTTACGTGTGTGTGTGTGTGTGTATATGCGCAGTGCTTTATAGCCATTAAAAAAGCTCGTTCTCGCGTTTTCACTCGCTAAATGTAAGTATTATTCTGCGCTAATAATATAAAAAGCAACGTATAAATATATCTTATCTCAGCCTGATTAATAATCAGCGAAATTTATACTTCGTGCAACCGCGCGGAATGTTTGAATAAACAGCTGTCGAAGCTCTCCTCTAAATCCAATCGTTTGATCGCTTCCTCTTCACCACACATAAATCTCGGACAGAGCGTATACTCAACTCGGTTTATACGCATGCGAATGCTGTGACAGGGCAAATATACATATAAAGTATATATATATATATATATATATATATTTATCGAGTCTCAGATAGCGCGTGATAACGAGCTTTAGCCGCGCGCAACCGTAAAAAAGCTGCTGCAGGGTATATATAGATTCAATATAAACGTGCTTTTTTCCCCGTCGCTGTAGAAGCATGAAGCATCGTGTCGCACACAAACATATATATACACACAATGGAATTAAGCCTGTAAAAGTTTACGAGATCGTAAGAAGCGCGCGCGCGAGCCATGCTAATTAATGCCCTTTGGCGGAAATCGTGCGGGGCGAAGTGGTGCGAAGGGTCAAAAGCCCAGCGCGTACATATGCACGCTCGTTATTTTATTTGAAATTTCAACGAGTCGTTGTTATGCGCGGCTCGCGTGTGCACGTGCAAGTAAGTGTATATATATATATATATACGCGTAGAGGCCAATCGAAGGGCTGTTATGTCGGCTGCGAAAAGCGCAGCGAGCAGTCTGGATTTTCAGCGGTGAGGTAGGTATGTAGCAAAAGCTCACGACTCGCGCATTATTCGACGGTGCAAATGACAAAAAGCGAGAGAAAGAGAGAGAGAGAGAGAAAGAGAGAGAGAAAGAGAGAGAGAGAAAGAGAGAGAAAGAGAGGCGGCAATGATTGGCTGAAACTCCGATCCATCAACACGACAGAAAGGCCTCAGATCTGCGGGGCGCTTTCATCATACGCAGACACACGCCAGCGGTATAATTATAGTAACAGCACGATAATCATTTCCCCGATCTTCAACGCGATTCTCGACTATATACGACTTCGCGCGCTCAGTATAGCAGCTATATAGATACACGCATGCGGTCATGCAGGATTGGCTATTCAAAGCAGGCGCAGCTACATATTTATGGCCGAGAGTGCGAGAAAACATCACGCGCGCACACATCGTAGCATAGCGAATGGCGGCATAGAGGAGGGGAATAATGCGAAACTTTCAAGCTTTCGAGAGCTCTATACGGCTCGTAGTCGTAGATTCGTAGATTAAAGTCTGATGTGCGCGCGCATAGCTACGCGGGCCGCCGCGCGATGCATCTTTTCGCGCCGCCGCCGTAGAGGAAGAGGGAACAATGGCGCGAATGATTTACAAGTGTAACTTGGTGGCATCGCACGCCGGGCGTCTTCGAGAGCTTTTGGCACGCGCGAGTTTTGAATGGCTGACGGCTGATGCGCGTATATAAAGAGAGGGAATCCGAAATTCCCGAGTGGTGCGGCATCAGGGGCAAAAGTTAAAGAGTTATTGCACTTATTTGAGCCGCGAGTGAGTAATGAAGGCAGTCCTGTTGGTAAACGTATCAGAAGATACGCGAAGGGACATATTGCAATTTTCGAGATTCAACTGCGGCCGGCCGCTTTTGGAATGCGACCAAAAGAGCTTTGCTTTGTGATTCATATATGCGCGCGTGATAACGGCTAGCCGCAAAATGGACGCAATAAATTTCTAGTCGCTGATGGCGGGTCGTCGCATTTGAAATGCAAACTTTTGCTAAGATCGGCCGTCGGAATGTATCCTATATATATGCCATTAACTATATTGGAAAAAAGTACAGAGCTCTCGGAGCGACGCGCATACATAATGCCTGAATTCGAAACGTCAATTTTCATTATATGCCGTCTTGTTACTGCCCGATATCAATAGGCAAATGTGAACGACTCTAATTCAAAGAGTTATCGAGGTCAAAGTACAGTCACTCTAAAAATAACAAGTTTCACTTATTAATTGTATGTTAATATTCATTTAATTGATATGGAAAGTATAAAAAGCCGTCGCCTGCGAATAAAGGAATATTCACTTATCCGACAAGTAAAGACGAATTTAGACCGTCATTAATAAGATACGCATTATAAAAGTATAACGTGTAGAAAGATGTATAAAGATGATCTTTATATTTAAAATATTAATGAAATTACAGGACCACATAAAATTAAAGAACTATACTTATACCTCGTGAAAAATATTTAATACATGTAAAAGTATTTAGCAAGAATGTTATTAGGATTTTAATGTTTTTTTTTTAATTTTTTCTTATTGGTTTTTAATTTTGTTATCCTTAATAGGACCTTGAAAATTCTATAAAAATTCAGAGGCATTTTTAGTTTATTCCTAACGTACAGAAATTTTTCGTAACATGTACATTATAATTATTAATAAATTATAGGTCAAATTAACCTAAAAATATAATGGTTTTCCGATTTAAGGATGGCCCACCATTAGAAAGCCCACTCCATCCAAAATATTGTTAATAAACGTCAAAATACATGTGAAAAAAAGAAAAAAATTCATTATATTGACAGGAAAGGTGAAAATTCGACTTATTTGCAAGTGAAGAGTTGTTATTTAGTATGGACAAAGTGAAAATTTCAGTTACTTTAAAGAACAAGTGAAAGTTTAACTTATGCATGAGTGACAAAAGTGTTCACTTGTAAAATAAGTGAAATTTTCACTTATTATTTCAATTAAGAGAGTAAATATTGGCTCTCTCCCTCTCTTCCTCTCTCTTCGCTCTGGTATATATCGCGACTACACCATAGCTTATTATTGCTGCAAGCGCGCGCGGTTCCTGCATAATGGGCCGCCTCGTTATTTATTATTACGCGTCCCGAGTCGAGTGAATTTTCCTCTCCTGGCCCCGGGCATAAATCGCGCGGCCCATTTTTTCCATTCACTCCGATCATTTATTCATTATTGGACCGGTAAAACAGCGCGTGCGTACACGCGCGTGCACGCTATTTGTTATATATACAGTGATAAACGATTGGACATTTGAACGGGCGGGCGGGGCATTCGTTACGCGACTGATATTCGCCCGATAAAAACGCGGATTTATGGTTTTTCTAAACGACGCGCGCGCCCCGGGCCCGCGAATTTATGTCGGCCCGATGCCGCTACACTGCTGCCCGTTAAAAAACTGCGCGTGGATGCGCGCTAATGTTTCCGGCTTTATAAATACGTCGAGCGGGGGGCGGGGCGCGTGTATATAATTTTATAAACGGAGCTGCGCTCGTCGCCGCGCCGCGCGAATTATTGCGCATAATCGGGTCTTTAATCGTAATTCAATTTGCCGTGTTTTACGTCACTGAAATATTTAACGGGAGCACGCGCGCCGCGCTCAGCCATAGTCGATTTATCACGCGCGGCGGGGCTCGTTTCGACGATGCGCTACGCCGACCGAGCGCGTATGATTCCGTCACTTATTTCGCCGATATTTCTTTTATACGGAAGTTTCTGTGTCAATTGATTGCTGCTATAGGTAGTAATCACTTTTTTCTGGGCCAATTTGATTGGGCTAGTGTAGTAAGATATTTGTCGTTGTTAAAGTTAGTTGTAAAAGTACAGCAAACAGGATAGTCAAGATAGAAAATGCGAAAATTTTTAGTGTTATGAAATTATATTTCTGCTCAATGTTTTTATTAATTAATATTTGTTTTTATTGGTTAAAAAGTTTATAAAGGAAGCGAGCTGTCTCAGGTGTAATGTACATATAAGTGTGAAAGCGAAAATAAACGAGGGAAACTGTCTGTAAATAAGTAATCATTTAACTGTAATGTAGGGCATATATGTATATGTATTTAACGATTCTACGAATCCGAGATAGGTCCTTTTTTTTTAAAGTGTGACGTATATATTGTGATATGTTTAGATTAATGAAAAAGTCTGTTTCTGGGCCAATAGGCTGAAATAAAGTTGATTATGTATATATATATATATATATATATATATTGTTTTTATTGGTATTTAAAAATTATTTACATAGCCACAACACATTATATGTACGACCAATGTTTTATTTCGTTTCGTTCAACCACAAAGCTCTTTATTTTCGTCTATTCGATACGACAGCAAGGACTCTAACTCGATGAATTCGACTTCTCGCGATGATTAGCACGCTTAATATTAGCCTCATGTGTACATAGAGTATAAATCTATACGCCATGGCCGTGTCTGAATATATAAATGATGAATTCGACTTTTGGCGATAATTAGCGCGCTTAGTGTTAGGGTCATGTATACATATATAAAGTATAAATCTAGACACGATGACCTTGTCTGCATATAGACCGCATGTAAATAAGATTAATTATATTCTCAATTAAAGAAAATGTAGAAAAATTGGCTTATGTTGCGTATAGCCATTATGTTGCTGACGTCAGACATACCAAGTTTAGAGTACGAGTAATGGATTTAGAAGTAGGCTTCGTAACCAATAAGATGATATGGGACGCTTCGGCCGATATGAGAATAGTATGACATTAGATTATATTATTATGATATTAATTATAAATAATTACATTATGATATTATTGGAATAATTCAGTTTAGATTTCTAGGTCACATTGTGTAAGCTTAGACAGCAAAACTGTATTTATATTTACATCCATCATGGATGATCCATGCCGCTTAATTTGTCAGAAGGTAATTGAACGAGGTAGTTGCAGCAAAGACGCGGTGACCCATCCAAGTACTGGACACGCCCAATGCTACTCAACCTCAGTGTTCGGCCCAGGTAGCGACCGCGTTACCAACTGTCAGTCTATTTATCC
>JAPYZO010001900.1:0-16670 GCA_030522905.1 Torymus flavipes
TGATGCAACAAAGCAAAGATAATAATCCGTCATGTTATTTCACGAGATGCCCCATTGGCAGAAGGCCTACAGAAAGCTAGCGCTAGAATACTAATGAGAAAAGAATCTTTTGGCGTGCGCTATTGAAATATCTATATTTCCTAAAAAAAAAATTTTCTAGGATTTTTTGTTATTATCAAAAACGTTTACATTGAAAAATGAAAAAAGAAAAAAAAGAGCATTGTTTGTGCTACGATTGCTAAAATAAACTTTACTTAAGCGATTGAAATTTCTTGTAGAGGTGGATTTTGAAGATTTTTCTGTCGAGTTCTTTGGGCAAAATGGTCCATAAATTTCAGATATTTGAGGTTAAAATATCTTTAGTAAAATTAATAAATGAAGAAATTGAGTTTTTTATGTCTAACGATTGGGGAAGTAAAATAAAAATTTTTTATAGAGGTAGATTTTGGATAACTCGGTTGAGTTATTTGAGTAAACTGATTGGTCTATAAATTTCAGAGATATTTGAGATTAAAATTTGTTAAAATTTTCAAATCGTAATTCGAATAAACATATTTTATATTTCAACTATATACTATAGATATAGGAGCGATAAATTCTGTTGGTGGAAGCTACGTGCCAATATATTGGCAGCGGTTTTTAAATATGGCAACGAAAAGGAGAAAAAATGGTGAATATTCTCAATTTTTTTTTAAATAATCGTAAATGAGAATAAGAAACCATTAGCGTAGGGTGCTAATTCTCTGGATCTGGTGGCATACATAGTTACTCTAAAAGATAGGACGGTTAGTGAGGTTAAATCTAATATAGCGAATTCAAAATGACGCTTTCTATTCACAAATTTCCGATTTTTGCAAATTTTCTCATTTCTTTTATGAACCAAATGATTTTTTTTCAAATTCATACACAATTTTATCTTTTTTTAATTTTATCTTTTTTGAATCACTAATTATCAATATGAAACTATAATTTGAAAATTCAAAATGGCGGATCCAATATGGCGGGCAAAATTTTAAAAATCAACCGGATTGGGACTAAAAATTGTATATATAGGTTTTTGAGGTCGCTGACTACGAATCTGAAATCAGATTTCAAAAATTCAAAATGGTGGATCCAATATGGCGGTCGAAATTTCAAAAATTAACCGGGTCGGGCCTGAAAACTGTATATATGGGTTTTTAAGGTCGCTGATTATGAATCTGAAATCAGTTTTCAGAAATTCAAAATGGCGGATCCAATATGACGGACGAAATTTTAAAAATCAACCGGATCGGGTCTGAAAATTGTATATATATGTTTTTAAGATCGCTGATTATGAATCTGAAATCAGATTTCAAAAATTCAATAGGGCGGATGAAATTTTAAAATTGAACTGAATTGAGACTGCAAGCTGTATTTATAGATTTTTCAGGTCGCTGATTACAAATCTGGGATCAGGTTTGATTCATCCCCGTGGAGATCAATGACCTAATAATTCTTTTTCATTTATTTGGTTTTACATCTTTTTTTGTAGTATTGATTTTTTATTTGTTCATAATTTGATGAAATTTGATCTCGGACCTGCATACATAAGTTTTTTTTCAAGTCACTTATTACAGTTCTAGGATCGAATTTGATGAGTTTCTGATAAGTGGCCTATTTCCAACTAGATATAAGTATTTGTCACCTTGAATGTAAATAAAAGTGTACGTTTGATGTTACTAGGCACTTAGGTCTAGATAATATAAAAATTATCTTTTTGGAAATCTGATTATTATTTTCTATTTACAATAATTGTCTATCTATTGGTCATGTGTTAGCCAATATAAATTTTTCAAACAAAAAATGTTTAAAAATATGTTTTAAGACATTTGGCACGAAAATCCATCGTTTTTGAGCAAAAAAATTTTCGTGTTTGTGTGTGTGTGTATGTGTGTGTGTGTGTATGTGTGTGTGTATGTGTGTGTGTATGTGTGTGTGTGTTTTGGGCTGAGGAGGGGAAATCTTCCATAAGACTCGCATGGAGAGTGCTTTCCATAGGAAGTGTGGCGATTCTTACCCACTAAAACCCCCCCTTATTGGCTTGCCCTTTTGACTTCTAGCACCCACCGGCACGCCATTTCTCTATTACTTCGGTGGGGCCTACTCTGATCCCGTTAGGATCCCTCTCCGTGTGCTATATTTGCTTAGCCTATCCGTCTTGTAGTCTCTTTAGTCTCTTCTTCTTTCTTCTCTCTCCCTTTCTTCTTTGGTCTTAATAACCTTCCTGATGAAGGTGGTTATCTGGTCCCATTTCTCCTGTGATGCAAGCATAGTCGGTATTAGATTGTCCTTCGAGAACGCCGCTCCAATTTCCGCTGTTGCTCTTCTTCTGTCATCATCGTGCGCAGGGCATGTAAATGGTGTATGCTCCGCATCGCCCTCTTCTTCTCCGCATAGTCGGTAGCTGCTGGTGGGTCTGTGCCCTATTTTGACTAGATAATTACCAAAGCACCCATGGCCGCTGAGTGCTTGTGTCAGTCTGTACTCCATTGCTCCATGTTCACGAAGCATCTATCTTTGACTCTAGGTATGAGTGCATGGGTCCAACGTCCGTCTCCCGATGCGTCTCACTCTCCCTGCCATCTACTGAATAGCGTGTCTTTCGCCTCTTCCCACATGCGGGTTTTCTCTACTTCCGATAGGTCTCCTCGAAACCGTCGCTGCTCTTCTTGTCCATGCCAGACCTTGCTTCTTTCAAGGGCCAAGAGCCTCACGGGGGGCATCCCTGCAAGCACGTTCGTTGCGTTCCTTGATATCGAACGCCATCCACTAATGATGCGTAAGTTCATCTTGCGTTGTACCGCGCCCATATGTTTATCCACGTCCGTCGAAAGGGCTCTTGTCGCCCATGTCGGTGCACCATATAGCTGTATCGATTCCAGGACTGTCGACAGCAATGACCGGTTACTAACAATGCCTCGTATTTGTGTACTGCTAGTTGCAGGTGTCTGCTATTCAGCCAATTGGCGATCAATTCTAGTGCTTCATTCGCAATTAGTCCTGCTTGCCAGGCTTCTTCGGCCACCACTACTAGTGCCAGGAACCCCACCAAATATGCTCCATCGGGCATCTTCAATCTGAGCAGTCCGTCGTACATACAATTCCACACAAATGGTCCTTTGATTGATCCTTGCGGTACTCCTGAAGTCAGGTCGATTTCTATCTTGCCATTTTTTGTGACTATCACCAACTTGCTTCCTGTGAGGTAGCTGTTCAATATCTTAAGTAGATATTGAGGCATCTTCTTCTCTTCTTCTAGAGATTTGTAGATACGTTCCCAGCTAGCAGAGTTAAACGCATTCGTGACGTCCAGTGCTATGATTGAACTGGTTCGGGGAGATACCCTCGTTTTCCGCCTTTTCGATCGCCGTCTCCATTCTATTGAGGATCAGCCTTTCGAAGAGTTTGCCTGCCGAGTGGACCATACCCAGCGGCCTATACGCCGATGGATCGGTCGCTGCCCTTGGGCATCAAAACCAGTTTCTGCCTCTTCCATCTAGCAGGGAATGTTCCTTCAGCCAGGCATTTTTTATAGACGCCCAGCAGCCATTGCGGGTTCTTTAGCACCACCAATCGTATCACCTTGTTAGGAATGCCGTCCAGTCCTGGGCTTTTTCCTGGGGACATCCTGCTAGTCGCAGTCTTCAGCTCTTGAATGCTAAAGGTCTCGCCTGCCGTTCCGTTTGCTTCTCTGGGAAAGCTAGTCGGAGGTTTGCCTCTTGGGAATCATACTTCCACGATTCTTCTGAGGCTCAATTCATTCGGTGCACTTTTCCCTCTTATCCTAGTAAGCTTGCCCATTACTATTTTGTAGGGCAGGCTCCATGGATCCTGATTAATTGACCCTATGAGTTTCTTCCAGCATCCATTTTTGCTCAGCTGTATCGCTATCCGTAGGGTTCATCTGGCTTGTTTGTAAGCCTCTTCGACCTCCGCCACGTTTGGTTGGTTTCTTCTCCTCGCTCGCTGATGTATTCGTCGTCGCTTGTTGCAATCCCTTCGCACTCCGGCCAGTTTCTCGTTCCACCAGTAGACTGGATTCCTGTGGTAGTTTGCTGGTCTGCATGGCATTGATGCCTCACACGCTTCCACTATGACTTGCATAGTGGTATCGGTTGCTTGTTCTGCCGATTGTTGATCTCTCAGATGTACCGCTGCACTAATCCTCTGTAGGAATACTTCGTTGTTCAATTTTTGGAGAGACCACCCTCCTCTTGTTTGATTTTTCCTCCCACGGTTTCTATTCCCAGCAATCTTCATGAATACGTAACGATGGTCGCTAAGTGTTTCCTCGTCTAACACTTCCCATTCTACAATGCCTCTTATTACTTCAGGGTAGTCAAATGTAAGATCCAACACTGATCTGGAGGTCTCTTTCTCGTAGGTGTACACTGCTGGCTGGTTAACAGCCGTAAGGTTGTACTCAGCCATCAACTCCTCAAGGAAGTTGCCTCTTGTATCTTGAGGCCCTGCTGTCCATGCCCTTGCTTTAGAGTTAAAGTCTCCCACAACTATAATTTGTCGTTTCCAACGGCCGACCTCTTGCGCTAGTCTAGCCATATCTAGCTCCAATGGCGCGTCTGGGGTATTTGGAGAAAAATAACAGCTGTATATGGCAAGCTGCCCTATTGCCACTCCAACATAACCGTTTCCGGTCCATAATTCTTTGGTATCATAGAAATCATCTTCACAGATGTAAAATACCGGATCCCCTTTTTTATCCTAGAACCACGTGGCGTCGTGGGCTCCTCGGTCCTGCTCCGAGATGATAATTATGCCTGCCCCTCTGTCCCTCGCAGTCTTGATGGCAAGATCGTGTGCCTCGCAGGATGCGCCTCCTGTCCTATGCTCATGTGGTCTGCCTTCTGCCTCGCATGGCACGCATTTTTCTTGCCCTTGGCAGGTTGCCACTAAATGGTCCGGCTCCCCGCAGCGGGGGCACAGTCTTTCTGTGACTTCTTTTTTGGGGCACTCTATAGCGATGTGTCCGTACTCTAGGCACTTGAAGCATCTTGGGACCATTTTCTTCTCGCGTGCTCTCGCAAAAACCCAACCCACTCGGACTTTGCCGAGTTTAAGTATCTACGAGCTGTCTATAGCTCTCGGTGCGAGGACCAGTGCTACCCGGGTGCCTCTCGGCCCGTTCCTGATTGATTTTACCTCTATTTGTGCCGGGTTGACTTCTCCCAATGCCGCCCCCACTGCCTCTCGTACTTCTTCTTTTGTCGTTCCGTCTTCCAACTCTCTAAGCTCCATCGTGACAGTAGATAATAGCGGTCTCACCAGAAGTTGGTCGCCTACTGCCCTGCGAATGACTCCGCTCACTTCCTCTGAGTTTGCTCCTTTTTTGCAGTTCAATTAACAAGTCTCCCTTTTTGGTTTCTCATATATGACCTACCTTCGATCCTACATCTTCTATACTTGCTTTCTGCTTCACCACTTTAAGTAGGTCTACATAGATAATAGGTTCTGCGTTGTCCGCGTTTCTCTGAACAAGGACAGCTTCCGCTTTGGGTCTTGGTAGCTTCCTTCTCCCCGGCGTTTTTCTCTCCGACCCCTCTCCTAGGATCCCTTGACGGCCTCTTTTCTCCTTTCTTTTACTTTTCTTTTTGGATCTTTTGTCCGTCTCCAACTCTGAATCCTTTTGTGGGTTCAGCTACCTTACTTCTTCCTTCTGCTGCTGACTAGCCTTATTGTTTAGTTCCGGGCAAACTATGGCTTCTGAGTTGCTGCGGGGGCTCATTTTCTTAGTCCTGCTTTCTGATGGAGGACTAGAAGCTGGTCTCTTCATGGTCGGGCAGTTTCAGCCTCTTACAACCTGCCTCAGCATTCTATCCAGTGTCTCCCGAAATGCAACTTTCTCCGCGCCGCTCTCTTCCTTAGCTCTATTTAACTTCCTCAGCTCAGACATAGCAAACGCCAGGTATTCCGTCAGCTTCTTGTAGATGTTGCTAGCATTCTTCGCTAAGTCGTGCATCGCCTACGTATGCTTCGTCAACTTTCTAAGGGCACTTTCTTCTTTCTCTTCAATAGCACGAATCTTAGCCCATTGCTTCAGCAGAAGCGGTCCTGGTCGGCTGCGCTCCATTCGGTATTCATTTAAGGGCATTACTCCGCTGTTCCCTCCTCCATCTAATCCTACAGGACTAGCTTCACTCGTCTTTTGAGATGGAGTAAGGGCCAAGTGATCACCCCCTTCTGCACCAGCCTGATTGGCCACATTGTGCTTCTGGCTCCCCCGCAAAATCCGTGGAGCCTGAATATTTGGTTTATTATTCGGGGTGCCCTACCCTAGCTTGTTTTGATTCGCCCCGGGTATTTTATTTACCCGGTACCTGTCATATCCGACTTCCCCTATCCGCCACCTGAGGACGCGCCTGATGCGAGGAGAACTCGACACGGTGTGTGTGTGTGTGTGTGTGTGTGTGTGTGTGTGTGTGTCGGCTATAACTTTTGAACAAATTGACCGATTGTCATCGGGTAAAGCTTATTCTCTTCGTTTCGAAGGAGAATAGAGAGAGCTTAACCTATTTTTTTATGTTTTCGATTTTCTTTTGTTTTATAACCAAAAAACGATTTTGAATTTTTCGTTTTTTTGATTTTTAAATATATTACGGTAAATATTACTTAATATAATCAATTTTTATTTAAAGGTCGCCAAATTACCTAGAATTTCTTTTTTTTTTAAGTTTAATTATCTTTAGTCTGTCATTTTTTATTAAAGAAAATATGTTTCAAAATTCTTTATTTTTTTTCTAAATAAATTTTTAATTTATTGACTTGAAATTTTAACCACTTATTACACTTGTTGAGGGCAATATTCTGCTAAAATTCATCAAGTGATTATATTCATTTGTTTCAGAGAAAAAAAAATATTTTAGGAAAAATTCGAATAGAAAGATGGTCCATCATGGCGTCGGAGAGTGAAGAGCCTCCTGATCGGAGAGCTGAAAATGTATAAGTGTCACCCAAATACACCAGTAAAAACAGTAGTTTGTGTATGGTGCGAATATACGTACCATATCAGTTATTTTATGAAAATAAAAAATGCAACATACAAATGAGGACCCTTGGTAATATGTCCAGACCATAATCTAACCTCAAAAATAGGTGACCACGTGTTGACCGAAAAAGTGAAAATGCTTATAGCACAAATAAAAGCGGCGAAAGAGTAAAAAATAAAAGAACAAATTTTAAAAGAGTTAATGAAAACCACAAAACTTATAAAGAATGGACTTTTAAAAAAAGAAAAAGATCTCTGGAAAAAAGAAAATGACAGTACTGGAATAATTGTCAATAAAAGATCATATGCTGAAACTATTTCAGGTAAGATACAAAAGCCAATAAGGATTCCACGAATTATAATCAAAAAAACAAAAAAGGAGGAAAAAATGGAAAAAGTTAATGAAGACATAAAAACTATCTGACAAAGGAAAAAACGAATAAAAAAAATAGTTTATACAAAAAAACAAAAGATGAAACAATAATTAATTGTTGTAGTGAAGAAAGTGCTGATAAAGCATATGACATTCTAAAAAAGAAATTATCAGGGACATATGAAATTGTAAAAGAGCAGATAATGAAACCGAAAATGAGGATTGTTGCAATAGATAATTTTGAAAACATGGACATAAACAGACTACAAGAAGATATGAATGAAAGAAATTTCAGAGAAAAATTTAAAGAGGAAATTAACATTCTAGATCCATATGTTAACAAGAAAAATAAAACATAAACAGTGATAATTGAAATGCCAGCAGAAATATACAAGTACGTGGAAGAGAACAAAAGTCGAATCTTTGTAGGTTATCAAAGATGCAAAATTTTTGACCTTATAAGTGTAAAGCCCTGTTATAATTGCGCAAGGTACGGGCATAGTGGAGCAACGTGTAGAAATACTGTCATGTGTGCAAAATACTCGAAACCACACAAGGCAAGCGTATGCAGTGAAACGGAGTACAGTGCGAGTATAAATTGTAAGTATAGTAATCGTAAATTCAAAACTACTTATGACATCAACCACGAAGCAACGGTGTAATAGACAACATTTCTCATAAGGAAATGGATTTATATAGCTTCAGGATAAGGCGGAAGAAATGAACTTTCTTTTGGATCTTAGTAGGGAGAAATAATTCGTGAAACAAAAACAATTAGATTTTACAAAAAAGATCTTAGTTTATTGAAAAGAATAAAGAGAAAGAACTATTAATGAATGAATGGATTTTCTCTACTCTCATATATGGTACTTCTCACATCTCAGTACTGTGCCTCATACAAATCAAGGACCACAGCACTGAGAGAGTAAGAGTTAATGTTACATTTCAGACTGAGATTAGAAAATTAGAACAAACTTATACTTATATGATCGATCAATATATACCCGCGGCGGATATTTCTGTTTGTAAGTCGTACAACGCCGCCTGGCGGTTAAAATAGAAATAATTTCATCGATATATGAAAGAATCATGTCAGATATTTTAATACAATATTTAGTGGTAATTTACGGTCGTTACAACGGATAGTGAGTTGTGCTTAATCCTAAAATCAAAGATTGCATTATAAAACCTACTATACCGCGAAACCTAGGTAAAGTAGGAAACTACGAAAAAGATATGTTATCAAAACAAGTTGGTCTAACTACTCATACAATTAATTCATGGAACGAAAAAATAACGAACAGTCCAAATTTTTAACAATTAACAATTCGAATTCCGCTGACGAATAATGAAAACACTGAACAATTTACATTACGATATCTGTTGAAAACAAGGAATTTAAGAATAAGAAATAGTTAAATATAGACAAAATGACAAATTTCGAAAATGACATTGAAAATTTTGTGAAAAAGGAAAATGAATGCAGCGATATAAAAAGTCTCAATGTTCATTTAAAAAACCATAATTGCTTTATTTTATATGTCAACATTAGAAGCTTAAACTTAGAAAAGCTTGAATTACTATTAAATAGATTAAGAAGAAAACCAACTGTGATAGTATGTACGGAAACGTGGATACTTCAGAATATTGGACTTTATAATCTACCTGGAGACAACCTGCGGTACAACGAAAGTAACATAAACACATCCGATGGAGTTATTTTGTACATTAAAAATGACATTATAGAAAACACAGAAACTATTAAGATAGATAGGTTAAGTATTATACATACGGATATTCTTATAAATAATAATGAAATTGTTAGAATCTCTGCAACGGATATATCTCATTCGATAAAGAAACTTGAGTACGTTAGCTCAATTAAAAAATATATTAACAGTAATATAAATATTAAAAATCATATGGTAATAGGGGATTTTAACATAGACATTATGTGTTATGACAACATTAGTAACGAGTTTCTAAATAACTTCTCAGAAAAAGAATATATATGCTTGTTTTCTAGGAATAACGAGTCCTGCGAATGACGGCTGCAATGGAACATGTATTGACAATATTTTTTTTAAATCATATTCTATTACTCCAAAAGCATATAAACTTTGCACTAATTCAATTAGCGACCATTATTCATTAATCGTTGCTATTGACAATGAAACAATAAGCACTTAAATAACAGACTAAACAATATCATAAATTATAAAAAACTATTAAATAAAGCTAATATAACAGAATGGAATTCTATATTCTCAATATAAGATCCAAACGGAGCAGTCAATACATTAACAAGTAAGATAAAAAATTGTCTAAATAAAGCTTCCTCTAGTAAAACTACTAAAAAAAAAGATAGGGAAATAATACCAAGAAAAACCTAGATATCTACTGCAATCATTATATCTTGTAAAAAAAAGAAATGCTTTATAAACTATGGAAAATGAAACCTGATTGTCCAGATCTAAAGAGTGAATAGAAAAATTATTTTAAGTTTTTGGACAAAGTGATAAAAGATACCAAATTTAAATTCGAAAGAAATAAGATCGAAAAAACTAGTAAAGATCCGAAAAAGCTAACAAGACAATAGATTATATCTGCGCAGATGAAAATAAAATTGTAAACAAAGAGGAAATTGCAAATCTTATATCATTGACATCTATAAGATAAGATGGTGTACGCCTTCGTGAGGCAATGGATGGTCCTGCCAAACGACATCTCAATCGGCTACTTCCACGCCTCCGTTTCAGAAGAAGGGCTAGGGATTCTCTTCCTACGATGGCTAGCCCCGCTGCACAGCAAGGACCGCCTTCTCGGACTAGTACCCGGCCGTAGAATGGAGAACTTCACGGATCCGTACCTGGCCAAAGAGATCGGCTAGTGCAGACAGCGGCTCACGGAGAATGGTTCAATATACACCACCCAGGAGGAGATCAAGAAGAAGTGTGCCGCTATTCTGCAGCAATCCATCGATGGCTCGTCGCTCAAAAACTCGCATCAAGTCACCGGCCAACACGAATGGGTGGCTGATTGGACCTCACTTTTTTCAGGCAGAAACTACAGTAACTGCCATAAAGCTGCCAACACGATCTCTGACGACCAGAGAGAGGCGCGGTGATAGACTCTGTCGCGCGGGGTGCATGGTGCAGGAAACTAATAACCATGTTCTGCAGATTTACCCTCGCGCCCACAAGGCCAGAATCGACAGATATGACGCCGTGCTCTCCTACTTAGAGCGCTACCCTAAGGTTTCAAGGTCCAAGAAGAGCCACACCACCGGACGCAAGAAGGGCTGAGGAAGCCAGATATTGTGGCAACAATGGGCATACTTGGACTGGTGATCGATGCCCAAATTGTTGGTGAGCAGTCGGACCTAGAGAGAGCCAGGACTGCCAAAATTAGAAAGTACGCCGACATCGAACAGGCCATACAGCGAGAAACCAGAGCAACCAACATCCTTCACCTACCGGTCATCCTCTCCTGGAGGGGTATCTGGTGCAAAACGTCCACATCAGATTTTCTGACACTGGGCACCATCACCCGGAGAGATCTCGCTGTCTCCCGCCCGTATACTCATCGGTGGTATCATCGACCACTCGGACTTCAATCGCTCAACCGCTGTGACATTCGGAAGATGACATCGCCAAAAAAAGAAGACCCCTCGGTGCTGCCTGCCGTTCTCAGACACAATCTACTTTGAAGTCTTGTACATGTAATTCGTATTAAGTTGTAAATATCTGTAGTGTAATATATGAGATAATAAAGAAGTACATTTTATATGTTAATGTTCTATTGCTGGATATGCACAAATATACAATTCTCTCCTACGCAGATGACACTGTAGTCATCTCTGGTGATGATACGTTGGCATCGGCGCAGGAAAAAATGAACAAATTTTTAGATAAAATAGCAAATTGGTTAGCTTTGAATAAACTGTCTTTAAATACGAATAAAATCGTCTACTTGGCGATAGGAAATTATTGTGATAGTGTACCAAGATAAATTGAAATTGAAATCCATAAACAGAAAATCAACGGTTACAGACTACAAGTACCTGGGTATAACTTTCATTTATAATATGAATTGGGATAAACATATACGATACATTATAAATAAAACTAAATACCGAATTTATATCTTCCCAAAAATAAAAAAATACATGGACACAAAATCTCTAACAGTAATATATTACGCCTTTTTTCACAGCTACATAAACTATGGTATAATCGCATGGCGAGGGGTTTACAAAGATAATATAACTCGTCTAGAAAATATTCAAACTAGAATCTTAAAAATTATACACAAAAACTGTTTCGTACAAAACATTCCGTTAAATGTAAGGCAAGTTTTTACTTTGGAGGCTCTAATGTATCACTACGAAGACTTGAAAGAAATATACAAAAAAAGTCCTTCTAAAACTAGTGATAAGAGTATTCAACTTCCAAAAACAAAAAAGTCTGTTAGAAATAAAAATAGATACATGGTAGCACTAAGGACTTTTAACAGTCTACCTAATGAGTTAAAAAGTTTATATGGGAGCAAAAATAACAGGAAATATAAGATTAAGAATAAATTGAAAGACTATATTGTAAAATCGTTATAATTGTGCCATATATATATATATATATATATATATATATATATATATATCTAGTGTTCTTATTTGTTAAAGTTTGATATTTTATTATCAAATATATAATACGACGTTACTTAATTTGTAAGTTAGTCTGTAAGTATTCTTATATTGCGTCAGCCCTAGCTTTTTAAGATTACTTACTTATATGTAATTTATTACTTATATATGTAATTTGTCTGGCTAATAAATAAATAAATAAATAAATTTTCGTTTTTGTTGTCGCACGATAACAAGAGTAAAAATTATCCAATCGTCTTAAAATTTGGCAAAGAGATAGCTTTTTATATCTTCAAACCTAGTTCGTTGCCCAAAAAAATCGGTTCATTTTTACTGAAGATATTTGGGGTTAAAAAGTTTTTTCTTAAATTTTTGAAATGCGTTTTCTTTGAAAATTGTTGATTTATCGACTTGAAATTTTATTCAATTTGGACAATATTTGGCTAAAATTTCTAGTAATTATATTCATTTGTTTCAGAGGAAAAAATTATTTTAGAAAAAATGTTCGTTTTCGTTGACGCGCGATAACAAGAGCAAAAATTATCCAATCGTCTTGAAATTTAACAGAGAGATAGCTTTTTTATATCTTCTTTATAATCTCTATATAAAAATTTTTTTAACCTCAAATATCTTTTTTTCTTTCTTTTTTTCTTTTTTTTAAGCAGCGGTTTTTTTAGCAAAAGCAGTCAAATTTTAATAATTTTAAGTTAATGATTGTTTTACTTGAGATGAAATCAAATCACATTTGAGGTTATTTCATTGTGGTTCAATTTTTCTCTGCGATCAATTTATGAATAGGGGTATTTTTTCTTTAATTTGTCAGCTGTAACTTCTCTCAACATTGTTACGATTTGACGGAACACAACAGTTCTGAAATTGCAATCTTTCTATATAAAATATGTCAAATACTTCTCAATTACTGGTTATAATATGAAGATGCTGCCAGGAACTAATAATAAACACAGTAGAGAAGATAAGTATATAAAAACTGTTTTGCAAACGTTAATGGCAATTATCTCAGAATTAATTTTTTAATAATTTTCACCGAACGTAGTACTGCTCTAACACTTTGACCAAACGAATAAGAGTGTAAGGAAATTCTTATTTATATATATTTACACTGAACAAGTTAAGCGGATTATGGAAATAGACCTCCAATTAATTTGTACATATAGAAATCTCTTAAAAAACATGAAAAATTCATAAAAAATTATTCATAGATGTATATTAAATGGAAGAATTCAACTTTTTCAATATCTGCTGCACTCGTAGAGTAAATATATGTAAACTAGACTTTCCTCACTCTCTCATTGATTTGGTCAAAGTGTTCCGGACCAGCGCTACGTGCCCTAAGGTGTTATACGAAAATTGATGCTTCAATCCAGTGATTATTAGAGACTTACAAATTAAAATTGAGGATCCAGAGGGTGTTGAAATGTCAATTTTGATGTATACTTTCGAGGTATAAAGTTGTTTACCTACATCCTGTGACGAGGTACGAATTTTAGCTCCACTTACGCACCACGTCCTATCTCGCCCTGAAGGCTATATTATCACTTTGTCTTGATTCTATTCTCCTATCCCGAAAACTTACGTCTTTCACGAATACTTTACTTCACGAGCGCGTTTCGATTGAAGTCGACGAATTTAATTTATAAGGGTGCCAGGCCACGACAAGGAACGCGTATTCAGCTGTACCCTATTCGGCTGCTCTGAGACTCGAAATCCCGGGCGTGACTTCCTGGTAGACTACCTGGGGACTGTCGAAACCCTCGGTGAACAACCTAGCAATAACAGGGAGATTCTCTAACACGCACAGAATATTACCGGTGAATTGGGAACATGGGAGACAACTATGTCTGAAATACAACAGGAAAAAAAAGAAAAGATCTCGATAATATCACTTCCAATTTAATTAAGTTTATTGTAAAAATGACGCGTTCTCCTCCTCACAACAAGCGGTTGAAAATTATTCACGAATGTAACAAAATGGCCACGCACTGGCCCACGCGTACCACAAATGTGTCAAAAAATCAAGAGAAATAAAGTGTTATCCGACTCCGCGCTCGGTGCGGTCGCTCGCATCACAATAGAATATATTTTAGATTGGAGGGTCGAAGGGGGAAAGTAACAACTACCCGACGACAGTAATATAATTCCTCACTGGTTCCTTTTAGCAGTCTAACAGGCCGATCGACTCTACTCAGTTTCGTCAACTTCTTTCTCATGTTACGGCGGTATAACATCTTCTTTTTCACTATTTGTTTCACGACTCGATATTACTTTACTCTTCTCTATTATTTCTTCACTTTATTCGAGCTTTCTCTACACTTCTCACACTTTCAACTATTACTTTACTACCTCTATATCTCCCACTGCCAAAAAACACCTCTGTTCAATGCGACTGTTTGATACAAAATGAAGAAGACGGAAGCGACGCTCGCTCAATTTCCGTATTCTTTTCCGTTTCAGTATTCTCTCTCTCTCTCTCTCTCACACTGCTAGAGCGGAATTATTTTACTTAGGTGGTGTTGAAAGTGCTTGCCTAGTCGTGTTTTCCTCTCATATCCTCCAATTAGCGAACAAGACAATAGCCGGGCCCTACCGATTGGCTCACATAGGTGCGCAGTAGAACGATACTAATGCTGCCGCCTGTTGCGATCGGGGTTTGAACATTAGATTTGCTCTCAGGTACCCACAAGCACCGCTAGGCTATCTCACTCCTTGATCAATGTAGTTTACGAACAGTAAACCACATTTTTTATACAGATGACCTACAGATATATCTTTATACCACAAAAAGTAAGATTCTAGAGGGGACAACTCTGCTCACCGAAATAGCGCAACTGGTGTCTGAGTGGGCCGGGGACTCCGGCCTGCGTCTCAATGCTGGCAGACCCAAGGCAATTATTTTTGGGAGTAAGAAAAATGTAAATAGTATCAATGAACTGGGTTTGCCGGGCGTTGAGATCAGTGTTACCAGATTAGAGTTTTTTGTTCTTCTGACTCTCATGTAAATGACGTCATATTGTGTAAGAGTAAGAAAGACAAAAGAAGACTATCTGGCCACACTGGTTGGGATGCTGCGGGGGGGGGGGGGCAGTTCTCATCGCCTTTAGTAACGAGGTTCTGAGTCTCGCTGTTACTCTTGACTCTAAATTAACCTGGAAACCGCATCTTGATCAAGTAACCAAAAAGGTCAACAAGGCCCTGTACAGTCTGCGGTTCATCAGGGCTAGTACTACCCAGACTCTTCGCGAAAGGTTAGTCGAGATTCTAGTGCAGCCTCACTTTGACTATTGCACGGTGATATCCCTAGATGCAGCAGTCACGCTGCGCATTCGTCTACAACGATTGAGCAATGCGTCTCTGAGATACATTTTTGGGGTCAGGAGGGATGAGTATATAACTCCCTATCGGAGAAGCCTGGACTGGCTCCGCTCGGACTCTCGTAGGTTTTACTTTGCAGTGCTGATGATGTATAAAATAACCCAATTACGAGAGCCGAACTATCTAGTTGCATTTTTCACGGAGTACCAGCCCCGGCATCCCTGCAGGAGAGTTTTGCCAGAACTTAACAACCCAGAATCGAGCACTAAGACAGGTGACAAAACTTTCCAAGTTTAATGTGCTAAATTTTGGAACTCTCTTCCCTCTTCCCAGCGCGTCACTAGTTTCTTGATTTCCATTTTTAGTCCTCTCCATGGGAACATGATTGCGAAAGTAAACACCAATTTATTTTTCTTTCCTGGTCTCTAAAACCTAAAACTTGGCCTACCGGTCCAAAATTGTATCTTTGATATTCTATATGACTGACTTTATCTGTGATATACATATATTTACGTCTGTGTTACTTCGCTGTAAATGTGTGTTTGAATCGCGAAATAGTTTTTAAGGAAAAAAAAGAAAGTTTTATAATGTATGTATTTTATAATTTTGTATATATTTTTATAATTTTGTATATATTGTAACACGGCAAATTGCCTGTTACTGAAAAGCGAGAGAGAAAGAGAGAGCACGGCGGTTGTGAACTACAACAGCGACGCGCGAGAACGTGTGCACGCATGTACACACACTCATACGCGCACACTGTCTTCCACATACCCGTGTCTCGGCGCGCACCTTCCCCAAAACCTTCTCCCCCTCAACGCTCGGCCAGGAACGAGGATACCAGCAGCAGCTACAGCAGGAACAAGCTGTAGGCGAACCACCACGAGCCTCGCTCTCCTATGTGGCTGACAGCAGCAGCCGACGCCAGACGAGAGTGCGAGAGAAGGAGCGAGAGAGAGAGAGACGCAGTGGCTCAGCGCTGTATCGGCCATCCGACGGTCGGCGCGTGCGAGCATCGGCAGAGTATGGACTGCTCGCTCGCGCCGCAGTGAAGAAGACGGCCGATCGTTGAACTACGGCACACCGGAGCAGCGCACAGAGTCCCGGCCGGCAGCCATTCTGTCTTCTACCGCCGTACCGCGTGCGTTTCAAGTTCCTGCGCTCGATTCGCAGTTTCTCCCGTGTGGCCCGACGAGATCCGCGAGTGCCGACCTGCACCTTCGCCCGGGACACTCCCCTCGCCTGCACAGCCGTCGTTGGTCGACTTCGCCGACGGGCCGAGAAGCCGAGACCGAGAGAGA
>JAPYZO010001901.1:0-31282 GCA_030522905.1 Torymus flavipes
ATAAATATTCGAATACATAAACAGTCCCTAAAACCCCCCTAAGCACTCCAATTTCCATTTCGGAGCAAAATTTGAATTCGCGCGCCAACCGCAGGTCAACGGTCTCCTTGACTGCCGTGGCGGCCAGATCGTCGTCCTCGCTCTCGGTCAGCTGACGGGAGCCACGACCCTGCGCTTCGCACCGCCACTACCACCACCACATTCTTACTTGCTCAAGTAAAGGTAGTAGTATAGTAGCGCCAAAATTTCGCAGATCGGACCACAGGTCGCTGCTCCCTGAAGTTGGCCGCGCTTGACAACAGAGAGAGAGAGAGAGGGAGAGAGAAAGAGCCAAAGCCCGCGCGCGCCATGGTTAGCAGCAGCGGCAGAGTGTGCGCGGCTTGTCAACTGTCAAGAGGCGCGCGGATCGTTTTTCAACCGTGCTCGCTTCTCTCGCTCTTTCTCTCTCACCCTTACGCATTTCCACGATATCGCTCTCTTTCTCTCCCTCATACTCATTCACCCTTGTCGATATACACACACATACATATTCGTCGCTCCTTCTCTCGCAGGAACAACAAGGGGGATTTTCCCACTCTCGCGCTCTTTTCTCGTTCCTTTTGCGCTCGCTTGCGCGCACACGTTCTATTTTTGCTCCACGCCGCCGCCAACGCACGCACAAAAGGCAGCTTGCGCTATATATTCGCGCTCCTTTCTTTCTCTCTCCTTACGCACTTTCGAGGCTCGCGCGCGTGGTATATAGGGTGGAGGAAAAATCATCGTCATCCCTTGGTAGGGGCGAGGAGGGCGAGAGAGAGTAAGGATGAGAAGATGAGCGGGGGTGTACGAACGAAGAGAGAGGGAGAGAGAAAGAGAACGTAGGCCTGTTATATCATTGATTTCGGAGGCTGAGTAATAGCCAGTGTGTGGCTTATAAAAAAAGACGGCTCGGGAGAAAGATCCTTTATTCTTATTTCGTTACCCCTGCGATGCGCTCAGTTCTGGGGTTTTCTCCTGTTGGCTTTTATAATTAGAAAATGATTTTAGATTTTGGAATGCGCATGAAATCATACATGCCTATAAGTACCTTTTGATATTTTCGTATTGTGATTTTCGTTTACACTACTTATTAAAATATTAGTTTGAATATGATATATGGTGAAAAATTCTTTTCATTATAAAAAATAACGAATTTGATCGAACTTGCTGTCAATAAAAGTTTATTTTTAGAATGCCGGAATTAAAAATGTATCGATAAAAGTTTTATCGCATTACGAAACTTCTGCTCAAATATATACATATAAACGTATACACATAAATGACTCTTAAATTATCTTTTGTTAAACTCCAATATACCGTCGATTTTCTTCAGCAGCATAAATCCTTTACAAAATTGCAGGCATAGAATTATTTCGTATGATTCATGCTTTATGCCTTTGGGGCGCTGCTGCATTCTTTGATTTATGGAGGAGCATCATCGTAGAGCAGGATTCACCCCTGCACGCAGTTATTGCGCCTGATTCAGCCATCAGCGATATGGACCGATTTCATTTCGGAAAGCATTAAACTCACGAGTTATACGGAGTAAGCCTTGGGCGACATTTTAATGTGAACGAATAAAAGTGTCATACTGTCATTTCACGTAATTTATTATTTGATCATTCTTATTTTATTTATTAATTCTTAATTAATTAATCATTCTTAATTATTTATTACTTTTTATTTTAACATTTATCACATAATATTAATTGTAGCATATTAGAACATAAAAGCGCATAAACGTATAAAAAAAAGTATAAAAAAGGAAATGTTTATTCTTATATAGAATTGTTGCATGGCCATCAGTAACAGAGCTCGTCTGATGTTGCGTTAGCAAACGAAAGTTTAACATCGAAATTCCTTAAAATTGAGGCTTAATAAATATTAATTATATTAAAACCTTTTTTAATTAAAACTTTCAAAAAGTTATCAAAAAGTGGGTATAAGATATTCGCGAATCGTAAATTTCAATTTTTTCATATTATATGTCGCTCCATATTATATCGCTTTTGCTCAATTTAATGAGCTTTGTCACTTTACGATATTTTGTCATAACGTAACTTCAATTATCAATATTGTTATAGTACTAAGCGGCTATTAAAAATTGTAAAATTTTGTAAAAGTGTACGTACATTACGTGCCAGTAGGTCATAATTAATACTACGCAGAGATAGTGGGATAAGTATTATCAGGAAAAACATTCTGTATACGTCATACATCCAAATGATGACTCAAAATGGCTTATGTTAAAGTAATTGATATATAGGGGTAGTGAGTCAAACGTTCCGCAGAAAATTAAAATGATTCTTGATCCACTATACTTATAAGCAATTCTACGGGAATACACTTAGAGGGTTCAAAAAAGAAAAGAAAAAAATTTGGAAACACATCTACAATAAATTTGTTCTCGATCTATGAGCCATACAATAAACAAGAAAAATGGTTCTACCAACGAAAACGGTGATGCTGCTTTAACCGCACATCGATTTTCCTTATGGGAATTAAACTTGCTAAAAAAGCTTTTATTAAGCTAAAAATTATGAAAATTAGTGATAAGTGCTAATTTTTTGTCAATTTTCGCAATTTTTAAATGCACGTAACTTTGAACAGGAGCTTTAAATTTTAACGATTTTTAGCTTAATTAAAGCTCATTTCTTCCACTTTAATTTAAACTCCTCGGGTATATTTGATTGCAGAGGTGTGGCTCCAAATTAAAAAAAAAAATTTAAGCCCTTTAAGCTTGTATTTCCTGTAGAATTAAAGCTTAAGAAAAATATGGTAGATACGCATAATACGTATGTGAATTAACTTCTACTACCTACTATTACCAAATACCAAAATAGATTTGTTTTAAGTTTTAATTTAAAAAATGACTAATTATGTATGCTGTCTATAAAAAAAAAAAAAAAAAATAGAATAATGGTCTTATCCAGTTATTCTTTTATCCAAGCCGAAACGAGAGGATAATCTTAGACACCTACCGCCACGAGGTGTCGCCTGTTTCCAAACATCTCGTCGTGATACACGATTGACTATATCGCGATGATCTTCACGAAAGTTTTTTTTTTCTTGCGTAGAAATAGGGGCCTATCTACAATGGAACATTCTGATAAACATTTTTAGTAATAACAATAAGATTAATAAAATAGTTTTTCACGTAATAAAAGTTTTCAACTTTACATGTAAATTGATATATAAGGGTGGAATTAGAAGATAGGTACAATAGGCAATGATCTCTACATTTTACATAATTCGCGTACATATCGATGCAAATTATTTCTTTGTTTCTAGATTAATGAAAATTAATTTTTTTTGTTAATGTAATTTATTTAAAAAATTAATTAAAAAATTTTTCATTTTTCGTACGGTTATATAATTACTTTTTTTATTGAAGTAAAATAATTAACGTTTTCCTTATCATCAATCAATTTAGGAAAATGTAACATCTTTAGTTTTTCCTTGAAAAAAAAATTTATAAAATCATAGATCAATAATACTTACAACGAATGATTCGAAATAACTATCACAAATTAATAATTAAGTTTAATTATACAAATCGTGCCCGGTGTTTTCGACATTTTTATCATTTTAATTAATTTTTATCAGAGACTTCTTTAGCTTAGCAATGCAACAATGACGATTGCATTTATCATCGAGGCACTTCTCCGGCACTTCAGCTGAAAAAAGATCGAGGACATATATCCATTTAGTACGCTTATAACCCACCTATAATATTTCACGATTCAAACACATTTCTAGGAACATCTTTGTCAAGGTGGCAACCACCCACTCCGATGCGCCCAACATCCCCAGATTCCCAAAGAGCACCCCAGATTTGCGAGAATCGCAGTTGCAAACCCAGCCGTATCTCCACCACCACTCTGCTTATCGTCCAGGGTGCGCGTGCGCTCTCTGTCTATTTCTTCCTGCGCGTTTCTCCGTACCTATATAAAAACTCTCTCGCGGTGCGTGTGCTCCGGTGGCGGCACGCACGCACGTACCTACCTCTCGCTTCGTACGCTCGCGGCGAGCTGTAGCCTGCCGAGTGCTGCCGTTTGCCACCGTCGTCGTCGGCGCGGCTCCCTCTCTCTCTCACTACATAACTACGTCAATCGGCTTCCATCCTCGCGGGAAGAACGCGCGTGAGCGAGGGAGAGAAGAGGAGCAGCAGCACTGCAGCAGTCTATCGGAGCAGCAGCACCATCGTCGTCGGCACACAGTCGCCATCTTGACCTGCCGCAGCCGCCGCCGGCAGCAGCAGCGGACAGGCCATATCGCAGCCACGCAGCGCGCGCGCGGCGCTAGCTCTAGCTAGCCCATCATCGTCGGATATTACATCCTATATCGTGTGTGTGTGTGTGTGCCGCCGTCGTTGCGCGAGAGTCAGAGACGAGAGAGTGAGAGAGCGACGAGAGACACTCTGCTACTCTCTCGCAGTCTCGCCACCCTCTCCGCACTCTCCTCCCCGTGAGCCGCCACAGTAGCCCCGCTCTGCAGGCAGGCAGGCAGGCAGCCGGCACAGCAGCAGAGCAGCAGCAGCCGTAGCGCGACCGTGACACTCGTGCAGGAGGCTCGGGTGCCAGGGGTCTGCGCCTCTTCTCTCGTCTATCAGCGAGAGGACGACGTCGAGGAGGAGGTGGTGGTCGTGGTGGCGGCGGATCGAGCAAGGCGGCGCCACGCCGAGTTCCCACCAACTCGGCCAAAATTCAAGCCCGGAATGCGTTAGGTGAGCAAGAACTCGCTGCAGAAAACACACACCATCCTACTCTACCACCCGAGTACACTATAATGGCTATTTCCCAACGCGCCCGCGCGCTTATATATGTGTGCCTGTATGCTTGTGCATGTGTGCGTGCGTTAGCATTAGTAGGCTAATAGAGCGGTGTCTATCGAAGGTGTTGATACAGATAGTAGGCGTATAAGTAGTATGGTATCTGTATATCTCCGGGCACGTCTTCCTCTGGTCCGCGCGCTTCCTTCCGGCGCACGCGCGTAGTGTACCTGTGCACTTACCTGCCGCTCTTTCACTCGCTCGCGCGCGCGCCGCACATACATCCGAACCGCGGCACTGAAGGTATATATATATACATACACGTGCGCTTGTGTAAGTCGGTGTGCGCGTGCCTACGTGTGCCACTGATAGAAAGAGCAAAGAGAGAGAGAGAGAGAGAGAGAGAGAGAGAAAGACGTGTGCGTACGAGCGTGGAAGACTAGCCAATTCGTGTATCGGCATACTTCCTCGAGGAAGTCGCCGGAAGTGCGGATTAATATATATATATATTCGCGAGAATCAGAAGAGTGAGAGAGCGTGCGTATGTGTGCGTGCAGGTACAAGACCAACTCTCCCACACCCCACGCACGCACGCGCGGGCAAGCAAGCGGCCAAGAGCGCGCTCCTATATAGGGTACACTGTCTCTGTCTCTCTCTATCTGCGTCTCTCTTCTCTCTTGCGCGCGCTCCTTCGTGTGTGTCCGCGGCGGCGGCAGCGGCAGCAGCAGCTCTTCGACTACTACTCTCTTTGAGCAGTGCGCGCGCGCGCTCGCCCCCACGTTCTGCGCGCCTTCCACGAGGAGTAGTAGACGGCAGCGGTGTGTGTCACACGTAAGTGTATCTTTTTTCTTTTCTTCATCCTCGCCAAGTATACACGTCTGTAGGATTGGCGCGCGTTCGCGAGTGCATCTTCGGCGGTACGCCTGTGTCTTTCTCTCTCTCACTCTGCTTTACCGAGCGCATGTGCTTATCCGTTCTTCTTTTTTCCTCCTTGCGAGGAAAGCGAGGGTATTTATTGTCGATTATTGGGTTCAGAAACGGTTGGGGTTTGCTTCTTTCGCGGGTGTACCTGTGCGCTGCTGCAATGTTGCTGTGTGCAAAGAGAGCGTGCATGAATCGAGCGATGGTATAGAATGGGCGAATGCGGGCGGCACACAGCCGTTGAGGTTAGGTTCCCGCGGGAGTTCCGGATCGGAGCTTTCGACTCTACCCGCGTTGATGACGATACACCTATATAATGCGCGTTGCCGTATACGTGATGACTAGCGAACGCTGCTGTGATTCTTGATCTCGTTTGTGCAATGCGATGCATTGATGCTCTCTGCTCGAGTGGATCTAAAACGACGCGATGACGATCGTGCGTCTCGTGAGGGAGAAAAACATTGCC
Source organism: Torymus flavipes (assembly GCA_030522905.1). Taxonomy (NCBI): domain Eukaryota; kingdom Metazoa; phylum Arthropoda; class Insecta; order Hymenoptera; family Torymidae; genus Torymus; species Torymus flavipes. The sequence goes on from JAPYZO010001901.1 coordinate 6,177, forward strand.
GGTAATGTGGATTGTAAGAGACAGACCAGTATAGTATTAACCACTAACGGGTGAAGTAAGTTTGTTTTCCTCGTCGGGATGACTTGTTTGCGAGTCCACCTCGTCTGTTTGTCGACGCTTTTCGGAGTAAAGTATTCATAACCTGTAATTCGGACAAGGTCTAGTGGATTGCATGATGGGATTGTTAACTTTGAGAGAGTCTAGTCTGGTTGTGAATAAGTTTTGAGTGGTTGTGATACATGAGTATTTACAGATCTAGTATATGTTTGTAGTGTATACTGCCAACGCTTGATGTAGAACTGTATTCGTGCATGGGATATGGATCGACACGATTCATTGCTTCTGCTTTGGGCAAGCTTAGGTACATTGCGACCAGTCTTATCAATACTGATCTGCTGACGTGAACAACTAGCAGCAAGATTTTGATCCCCCTTAACAAGTATGAATTGACAAAAGTCACAGAGTAATAAAATGCTTGCTCACTTAAATTTTTTGTTGTATATGTGTGTGTGAGAGAGATTTATCGGTGAATTGAATGTATTTAATTAACAAACCTTATGGTAAATAATACATTATATCAATGTTATATTAACCATCGTAATTCAGATTAACCATTGTGTATTGACATCTTTAATGTACACTTAAACATACCTATAATAAGTACATACGTTTATGTTTCTATAGTTTTCAGTTATAGAATCTACCCTGTGTAGATAACTGATGTGTGAATGTTACTATACATATATTTTTATGCACATATTGCTCACTATTCTAAATAATAAAGCAAAAAGTATCTGCTTGAATTATATTTTTGTGATAGAAGTTATTTGTAAGCTACTTCATTATGCAAGTTTGTTTTCACTATCATTAATGCATAAAACTCAAATTAGCCAATTTGGGGTAAGCCATTATTATCCTTTCCTGGAAATGTAAAGTATTTCTTTTATTTATAAAAACTAGTTTTGTGATCACCAAAACTTTATGAAACTTCAATAAAAATGCTGAAAATAAAGATTAGAAAATTTTATTTCAAGTAGTATTGGTTAATTAACAATGTCTGTACTTATGATATCTAATATAATATTTGAACCTAAAACTAAAATTTTAATAAAATTAATAAATACTTTTTATAATAGATTTTAATTTTATTTACTACTCACTTAACACATGTGCACTGAGCCGACTAAAAAGATTCCCATTAAATTTGGGTTATAAATGCATTAATTGTTAAAGTGACTAATAACAGTACTTTGCATGTTAACGAAAAATGATTCATGTCAATTATATTTCAACAACTAATTTTCTTTTTTATTTTTCTTTATCAGGTCTGCTGCTCCACTCATATGTTGGTAGTTGGGTGAGAGGAAAAGATAGTTTATTTAGAGGACGTGCATTTTCGGTAGGAGACCAAGGTAGTTTGATTGAGAGTGGTGCATCAGACGAAAACGGTGTTAACACCCAGTGTTTTGAAAGAATGGCGCTTCCAAGTAGATCAAGAGTGTACACGGATGTTAATTCACACAAACCCAGAGAATACTGGGATTATGAGTCATATGTCGTTAACTGGGGGTAAGAAAACTTATTTTTATACAATGCACGCAGTACTTGTACTTAAATTATATAACATTATGCTTTTTTATATAACAGTAAACGTAGTAAAATATACTCAATAATTAAATGCGCATTGATATCAAACTTTGAATACATTTACTTGACAGCAGTTACTTCTGTTATAGTTGTTTTTTACCTCATTAATTCTTACTTCTTATTGACATCCATAAAGGTTTTCTTTCATGCAAATACCATTGCTTTATTTATTGAGTTCTTCAAGTTGCAATGAATAATTTAATGCTGAGCTTATGAAAACTTTTTAAATATTATGTTGCTTAATTTCTATTATATAAAATCAATATGATTATTATTATTATTAGTTTATTGTTTAAAAAGATCTATAATTACTAACTTTATAATTTTGTTGTTACCTATACATAATATTTTTTTATTTTTCAGTCAACAAGATGACTACCAGTTAGTGAGGAAATTGGGCCGTGGCAAATACAGTGAAGTGTTTGAGGCTTATAATATCACAAATAACGAAAAATGTGTCGTTAAAATATTAAAGGTTCTTATTGAATACATTCTTTAAATAAATAAATTTCAGAAAAATTGATCATAAAAATTGACGTGGATTTTCTAAATTACAGCCAGTTAAAAAGAAGAAGATAAAGAGAGAAATTAAAATCTTAGAGAATCTTAGGGGAGGGACCAACATTATAACACTCCAAGCTGTTGTTAAGGATCCAGTTTCTAGGACACCAGCATTAATATTTGAACATGTCAACAACACAGATTTTAAGCAGCTATACCAGACTTTAACAGATTACGATATAAGATACTACCTCTATGAGTTATTAAAGGTAATTTTAAGATAAATAGTCAATTTTTTAAATAGCTAATTCTATATTAATTAATTTTTGTAATATATTTTGAATAGAATCATTATTTTTGTTTTTAAAACTCCAAATAATTTGTTGATTTTGAACTTGATGCCTTATAAAAATTATTTGACATTTGGAAAGACTCGAATCGTTAAATAATAACATTTATTAAGATAAACAAATTCTTACGAAGTCTAAGTAATTACCATATTATTTTCAGGCACTGGAATATTGCCATAGTATGGGTATTATGCACAGAGATGTAAAACCGCACAATGTTATGATTGATCACGAAAATCGAAAACTGCGGTTAATTGATTGGGGTCTAGCAGAATTCTATCATCCAGGCCAGGAATATAATGTGCGTGTTGCCTCGCGTTATTTCAAGGGGCCAGAACTTCTTGTAGATTATCAGGTATAATTTCAATATATTTTGTAACTAAGAGAAATCACATTTATAGAGCCACGTGTAGACTTTATTAACGATGTTTCTTATTTAATTTGTAGATGTACGATTATTCGTTGGACATGTGGTCGTTGGGCTGTATGCTTGCGAGTATGATATTCAGGAAAGAGCCTTTCTTCCATGGTCACGACAACTACGATCAGCTGGTCAGGATTGCCAAAGTATTGGGCACGGAGGAACTGTTTGAATACCTCGACAAGTATCACATTGAGCTCGACCCACGCTTCAACGACATACTTGGCAGACACTCTCGCAAGCGTTGGGAGCGTTTTGTTCACTCGGACAACCAGCATCTCGTGTCGCCCGAGAGTCTTGACTTCCTCGACAAGCTCCTGCGCTATGATCACTATGAGAGACTCACTGCGCGCGAAGCTATGGACCACCCATATTTTTGTGAGTATTTTCATTACATGACTTTTTTAAACTTTTATGACTTGTTCAAAAAGAGAAAATGATAAGAGCATTGTTGAGCAAGTGTGACAAATATTAAGAACATAAAAATCATTTAAGATCACAATAGTATTTCATTCATTTCTCTAAATAACATCATGAAATCTGATTGTTGACTACTAGATGATGTAAAAGTATGTATCAAGCATGAAATATTTAATCTTGATAATTTTTTATAATAATGTTTAGAACAATACTCCATTTTTAGTCTATCAAGAAATGTCAGCTATATAATTAGTTTTCAAATAATAAAGCACTAATAATAAGAAAGATATAATCATGTAAAAATTCTTTAATTAATTCGATATTAGCCTTCGAACCGCTCATTAATAAATCATTAACGAATTTCTTTTTATTTTTTTTTGTAGACCCAATTGTAAAGGAACAAGGCCGAATGGCCATGGTGTCGTCGTCACCTACTCCCATGACAGGCTCATTGCCTGTAGGTGAGTAGCGGCCCAGGTAATGTCATCATCTTAACTTGCTTCTACCTTAAAACAAAAAATCACTGAAAGACAGATTAACTGTTAAACTATAATATTAACGGCTTCAGTAACTTACATGCTTTGACATATGCATGTTACGATTGCGTATGTGAACACTTTAGATCGTGTAAAGCTAAATTTAAGTAAGCCACAAAGACGCCTTACTCTTTTCATACTTTAAGCTTTTTTTATATTTTTTTATTGTATCATTTAAAGAAAAGAAGTAAGAGCAACTGTGTATAAAAATTTGTATAACAAAGCAATCATTAATATCTAAATGCCAGTAATAATAACTAAATGTGAAATTTAAAATTATAGTATTTCATACTTTTGAACAAATGTTATATTGAATGAACTAATTAATTAATAAACAATGTGGATAGTTTAAGTTGATAAAATTTATTTATTCTTGAAGTCTTAAGGCAGTCATATTTTTTTAGGTATCTTAGTTGATATATGAAAGAAATATTAAAGAAGCGCCTGAAAGAAATGAAGCTGATGTGCATTGACTATATTTATTTTATAAAAATTGAGTATTTTTTCGAGGCTTGTGAAAGTCATTAAACATTATTTAAAAATTACTCATTTTGAATATTTTTTTATTAAAATTTTATCAATCCGCTTCTCCAACCAATAGTCTTATTTGTTCCGCCGATCATTTCTTATGTGATGTACCATTAGTTATTTTCAAATTGGTGTACGTCTAATTTTCATTGTTAGTATAAATATGCATTAGTTAGGGTAACAATTTGTAATGACAAATATCGTTACATGTAAATAAAATTTTTAAAAACTTTATTAAATTTTAATGTTTTGATAATTATTTTAAAAAGACCTGATTTATTTTGTAAAATTTATTGTTTATTAGTTTATTAATTTCTTATAACGTAATTTCATAATATTAAATTTAGTAAAGTTTTTAACCGAAAATAGAAATTCAATGGAGTTAAAAAAAAATGTAACACAAATGAAATGAAGATTTTTATTTCTGGAAATATGACGATTAATAAAACTCAGTTTTTGATTGTATACATTGTAGTTTTATCAAACTTTATTGTAAACATATTGTTAAATAACACTTAACTTTATAACTCAATTCCCTTTTTATTTTTTTTTTATTTTTTTTTTTTTTCTGTTAATCCTACCTTATCGCTTCAACCAATTCCATCATCACCTTTGTTACATGTGTGAATACTAGTAGTTAATTTCATCTTTTGTATAATATAGCTTCTATGTTGAAAAATACATTTTAAAGTGTAAGTATATGTTTTCCGATTATATTACAAAAAATATCTATGTAAAGTGTGAACTAACAAAAATCACATTCTAATTGCAAAATAAGTAGCATTTACTAAAAATTTAATATTTTGTGATCCCTTTGAGAATTAATCTTCTTCTTTTTTAACTTAAAATTAACAAATATTTTGTGTGAGACAACATAGTTTTTGGAAATAATTTAGTAGTGGATAGATGCTGTACCTGTGATTTTGAAAAATTTAATATCATTAATATATATAGCAATAAAACTTTCTATGAAATCTTGAAGGTAGGTGTAGGTACATATAACAATTTTCAATTATTTATAATTTTATTTATCTATTCAATTTAAAGGTCGTTTTTACTGAGTATTTGTAATGTAAATGAATATTGATTTTCGAGGTTTCTAAGGGATAATGGTTTTTACGCAGTTTTTCAAATTAACAAGCGTTGATATCATTTCTATATTCCTTATTGATAAACGTGTGGACAAATAAGATTTTTATTTATTATGTGATAAAATAAGACTTGTTTATGATGATAAAATAGTAATTTTAATTTCGCTAACATATCACCGTTTGTAAGAAAAATCTCGAAAAGTCACAGGTGCGTATTATTTTTTCCTTAATCAAAAGTGAAAAAGAATGCCAAATTCCGTGTTATACTTTATATAAGCATTGCTTAATAAGTTAATTTTTATTAATTTGATTATTATAGTTATTATTAATATTAAAAAAAAACATTTACTATAACAAAGCAAACATAATCGTTATATTTTCCAGTTGAGATAAAAATTGAATTTCTATTTTCGTCATTTATTAATAAAAACAATTGATAAAAATGATTTTTGCTGCATTTTATTGTCAGTATCGGAATTTAGCATCTAAGTTCTTGAAGTTGTACACTTCGTAAATTCTGGATGTCGTACAGAAACCTGAAAAATGTAATATTAAACTTTATCTCAGCAATGCTCTCATTTCAATTTCCGTACGATTTCCAAAAGAAAAAGAAAAACCTCTTCCAATCCTCAACCCGCCGCAATTATCCGCCCACATCATCATCTCGTTCACTCCATCTCATCACTGACTTTAGACTCGTCAGTAACCAATGGGACGTCGGCTCTCGCTCCGGCTTCTTTTTTCTTCTTTTCTTGCAGATGATCGCGGCATAGGAGCAGCAGCAGCAGTGCAGGGAAGCGCGCTGCCACCGCCGCCGTCGGTACCCGGCGGCTCAGCGTCGTCGTCCGGCCTCGGCGACAACGCAGCTGCGGTGGCGGCGGCCAGCCTCGAGGAGCTCGCCGGCCTGCAGCAGGCTATACCTCAGCACCTCTAATGGCGCGCGACACCGTCGTCGTCGGCTACGGCTACTACTGTTGTCAAATAGCAGACTCCTCGTTCCTGCAGTTGCGTGCCTGCCGCCCGCACGCGTGACATCGCCGCGCCATGAGGGAAATGCATCACACGATATACGTTAATATTATGGGAAGCAGATATGGGAAAAGGAAGATTGAAGATGAAGAATCGAAAAGTGTCGACGCCGAGGGCCCGTACGGACTGTATAACAATAATAATAATGATGTGTATAATGTGCTATCATCTTATTCGGGAGCGAGACAGGAGAATGCTGTCACGATTTACCACAGACGACACACACACAGACATACTTATACAGACATATACAAATATACATACGCGCGAACGTATTGACATACGTATTACATACTACTTATATATATACATTGACTTTTCTCACTGAAAGAGAGAAGAATATACAAAAACATACACATAACGCATTGATACACATGTATAACAGAGGACATAGACACGAACATGCAGTTGCGATCGTACATTATAATAATACATGTTAAACATTATGTGAAGCAGAGGGGGGAGACAGATGCGAGCATACTGTACACAAGAGAAAGAATGAATATGTTGACGAAATATAAGAAAGAAAAATGAATAAAAAAGAATAATAATAATAATATGTATGAGTGTGGCAGTTGCGTATACGGAGAGCGTAAATAGCGCGAGCGTGCGCATGTGGCTGGCTGGCGCGAGAGAATTGTAGGTACTTGACGTATAAAGAGAGGAAAAGATGAAAGCGGAATCGAGAGCGCGCGCATTCACACATACAGACGGACACACACATACAGACATACACTAGGTCACTCAGTTTATATAGTATATTTAAACGATAATGGAAGATGATACGTGCGGAAAAAATGAGAAGTAACGGAATGCAAAAGATGAAACCGATGAATGAAAAAAGAAAAAAAAAACATGAAAAAAACGAATGTTCATTTATATCTGATACAACAATGATAGCTGAATAAACTGTTTGTTATAGCCAAGTACTCTTTGTGCTTTGTGAATACCTATGAAAACAAAATAACTAAAAAAAAAAAAAAAACTAGGAGAAAACAAAGAAGAATTAATATTATCGATGATGCATTTTTGTGGCGATGTCAGAGCGCGCCCCGTATGAAGATTAAATGTCCGCCGTCGTTGATCAACGTGCAATGCTTTATATACAACCTTTTTTTAGTCCCTGCTTTTTGGGAGCGAAGAAAAACGATGTTTTAGATACAAAAAAAAAATATGAAAAAAAAGAAGATAAAGTCGAATGTGAGACTAGATGTGATTCATGTAATCAATATACCTACATACGCGCGTGCGGCAAGTCTGCGCAACTACTGTTCGATCTATATACGCGGTTGAGCAATGTATGAACGGTGTATAATCATTTAACCATTATAAGTCAGTTAATACATGAATTATCATTCGATCGCGTATAAATCCTACATAGTTGCGCGTGCTCGCGACCGCGTGCATAACACACGCACCTGCATCACGCGTCGCCATCTCACCAAGTTATAAATACTTAACACTATAAAAACGCTCCAATCGTCGGAATCCCGGAGGAGCCTTTTTTCCTCGTTGTTTACTTTTCGCATACATAGGCAAGCAAAGAGACACATACGAAGGCAGTCGACGAAACGTTACGTATAAACGCCGTGCAAAATATACTGGAGCATTCAGTATAATCGAAGAGGGAACATACAAAGACTATAGCTATGCAACCGGACGTATTTTCTGACTCTCAATAGCACGAGAGAGCAGGTTTTTATTTTCCAAGGATCTATATACTATACCGAGATACACGTACACACACTGTCGATTCGATAACGTTTTTACGTAAGTGTGTTTGTGATGATGATGATATGCCGGTCGGAGCGCGAGCGCGAATTGACAGTTGCGCAGCAGTAGAGAAGGAAGGCGACAGGATGACGCGCTGGTGTGTACCTTCGAGTAATTCATTAGAGTAATCGTACAAGTTTTATCTTTCTTTTTTTTTTTGTAAAGGTAAAACTTGTACGTCCTCGGACACGGTACATTACCATGCTGGGCAATAGGGGAGCCTAACTAAATTTATCACCGTAAACACAACCAAATACACATTAGAGATTAGTAGAGATTAGAGTCATTAATAAAGGGCAAAGTGGAGGTGCAAGGGAAGATTAAAGCGTAGGTGAAGAAATGAAGGAAGTGTTGTACATTTGGTATACGCTTCGAGGTGCAATGGTGATTTTTTTTTGTTTTTTTTTTCTTCGTTTTCGATGGCCAGGGCGCGACAAAAGTTGTCTCTCTAACTCACTCTCTATCACTATCTATATACCTATATTTTTTGATTATTAAAAAAGGCGAATTAACGATTTGTAATGGCATTTGCAATATACTGTATACCTTAAAAATTGAATTTATTAACAATACATAGCAAAATTCGGAGCATTTGAAATATGTAAGAATTTCAAATACTTTTCGTTTCCATAGTTAAACACATGGCATTTTGCCCTGTAAACAGGAATGTATTTTTTGCGCGAGTACCATTTCAAATCGTTGTAGAATTGTGTAACATTTTCCTCGTAAACGCTACGGCTCGATAGACTCGTTTATCCTTCAGAAGACGCGTCGAGCTCCGGAGAACTATATAATGTTTGTACAGAACGACATATTAGCGTGTAGATTATGCTCCACTTGCGTATCTGTTTCAATAATATCTCAATCGATTTATCAGTTCCTAAAAGCTCGGTGAAATTTCTTTAATGCCGACGGAGCGTACCGTTTTTAATAATTCACCGATTTATTGTTTCCATCTAAAGCGCTTCCTTTAGCTGTTTTTACGAGATGTCATCAAAGTTCCATACGGTTGATTGAAAATTAGAATGATATTTTACTTCTTGTACTCGTCTATTCGCAAACTGCCCTTATTTGAGAATTTTTCGTTTAGTACGGGAGTACTTATACTTTTTTAACGTTTATTCAGTGGTGATGAAGCTGCTTTCACATGGCCTTAGCCCGTCGTAGGTATTCACACTAACGAGCTAATTTAACAAATATTTCGAGGAAAAAGGGTAAAAAAGATAAAAATAAAATGCATAGATCGGTAGCAAGTGGAGGGTAAAGTACTATTAAAACAGAGATGAAAAAAAACGGCAAACTTCTTTACAATACTGACTAATTAAAATATTCGCTTCTCACTCTCTTTCTCTCTTTCGATGCCCCCAGCGCCGTTTTTGCCTTATCGCTGTGTATATTTCCGAAATTTTATAATAATTATTAAATAATAAATAATAATGATACTAATGTATAGAGGTACATATACACACGCAGACACACATACGCAAACATGATGAGAAATTTTCAGACGTAAAACAAATGGCTGAGACAGCGAACGAGTCTTCTCCGAACGATGCCAATGAAATATATATTACGAACTATCATAAGCATATGTATGCTGTTCGTTTTATTGGTCAGGTATTCATATTGCGTGCAGCTTAGTAATTAATTAAGTTTGTCCCCGAGGAATCATTTGACTTTGTGTAGATATCGAATGTTATTATCGGCTTAAACGAATCTGGCTTAAAGAAGCCCTCCTCTTCTGGTCTCAACTGTTGAAGGTTGCCGTATAATTTTCCCTACTTACTTTGTACAACTATAACGCAGAACCAAATGACTTTATTATTTTACATTCAAGCACCTCAGATAAATGGAAAACTGTCTATAATTAAATGAATCTATTTTCAAGGAAGTTGATAAAATTAGTTGGAAAATGGAAAAACTAAAAATACTTTGTATCGTTTGTTTGCATCAATCAATTAACTATATAACGACCATTGCATAACATTTTTGATACAATTTCAATTAGACACTTGCGATTAATTTCAAAGGGCGTTTCGACGAACGCTATATTATCCATTTAAGTTACCACGTTTAAACATACATCTTCAAATAGCGAAAAAAAAGAAAAAAGAATGAGGAGTGATCGTGTTTCACGCGCTGTATCAGCATTTCTCAAACGGCAGGAGCGGCGCCAAACATACTCATATGTCACTAATTAATTGAATCAGCCCAGAACTGACGAGTATATTTATTAAGTGCACGCGCGAGAAAAATTCTCGAAAAAGTCCTTGTTCAACGCGATTCTTCTCATTGCATATTGTGTATTGAATTGCCGCTCAGGAAAACGTACGATTGCATACTGTATACACTGCATTTTTAATCTAGCGAAGCATATGTATATATATAATTTTCTAATCTAATATTACATAGGGATAATATTAGATTATGTAAAATTGTACATAGGAATGTGTATGTCTCTACATAGGGAGACCCTATAAATATAATTATATTAACTGTTATGATACTTAATGTTTAATGTAAAACTTCCAGTTTCTATTCCATTTAACGGCATTTAACTGTGGGTTTGTTTTTTGGCTCATTATACGAGAATGATTTTTTTTAAAGGTTTGATAATTTTCGTCAACATTTTGTTACTTTAGAAAACACATTGCTACAAAAACTATTTTTGCTTTCTTGTGAATTCAAAGGGATAGCTAGTTTCCTGAGTGGTACAGTTCAAAATACGCTATTATTAATTTTTAAATTTAAGTATATAATATATAATCAAGGATTTTTCTCGCCAATACTTCTCAGCTCTGTGAACAATTTCCCGAAGTCCTGTTCGTACGTTAAGTTTATGATAATCTAGTTTAGTTTTATAGAAAACGAAGAAAAGTGATCGAATAATTAAATGTATCTGTTTCGGAGCAAAGCAAAAGGCGCAAAATAACCGAGTGTGACGATGATAATACGAATGAGGTAATAAACCGCATGGCTCTGCAACAAAAAAATAAAAACCACATAAGATTTTTTCATACAAGACTCAACATGTAGAATATCCACAGTGTCGAAGTACTCGAAGAAACAAAGACGAAATGCAATTGAGTCCTAAGAAAGGAGTATGATGATGATAAGTTAAAGCGAGGAAATGTTGTAAATTTTATCGGAAATAGTTGAAATTATTACAAGTGATTTAATTCACTTAAGTATGAATTTTTAAGAAACAAAGACATATTCAATATACTAATAGACTTGAAGTAGCAATATTTTAAATGTTCTTTCATATTTTGATGAGCACGTTTTATAAGATATTTAATTAAAAAAAATGGTGAACGCATTTACAAAGTGAAACATAAAAATTAAAAATGCGGTAATTTTTATTATAATTATATTGTTTTTTAGTAATTGTATTTGTATAGTGTGAGATCAATAAGACCAATGACTACGAATAGTAAAGTTTATTCTATTCCATAAATTATTCTAAATTTTCTAACATTTGTAAATACTAAAGTTTCTACAACTTTTAGTAACTTTTGTAATTACTCATTTTTTTCAATATTTAATCGACAAAAATTACAATATCTCCTTTCGGTCACAGTATACCAAGAAAAAGAAATGAAAAAGGTGATGTATGGACGTATAACAGAAGTGTGAATAAAGTTTGAATCACTGGATTTTGTATCATTTTTTCGTCTTTATCTCTCATTCTCTCTTTCTCTATATTTTTTTTAACTAAAGATAAAAAGTTGAAGAAGTTAGGCCAGTGTTTTCAAATAAACGATCTTCGAATAGTCTTTCGATAAAGATAATTAAACGTCTTACGGTAATTAAACTATGAAGACGAAATTTTATATGAAAATGTGAATTTGAATCTTGGTAAAAAAAAAACTTCATAAATTATACTTATCAGGTGATGCCGTTATTGAAAAAATGTGATTGTTTAAAAATTGTTGATTAAAATATAACGATGTATAAAATTTTAAAAAGCTGTCACGAGTCGACATTATATGTGATTTGTATTCACAATAATACAATGAATTATGAAAACCAGAAATTTCAAAAGAATTTTATGCGAAACTTATTTATTTATGTCTATAATGTTAAAAGTTGCCAATATTCGCTTATAAAACTATAAAAATTTTGAAAACTAAGAAAAACGAAGCAATCTAAAAAATCTAAAACGCGATAGCATGTCAATATTTTTAGATGATTAATAAGACAATAAGAAAATTAACAAGCGCATTGATTTGCTAAGAAGAAATTATAAATAAGATTTTCCATAAAGCTGATCCATTTGTAATGGTAAGACATCGTTCATTTGCAGTTGATTTTTTTATCGAAGAGAATGTTTTAAAAATAACTTTTACAGAGACAATGAGAAAAAGCGTAAAAATGTATCTGAATCATTCAAATTTAACATAAATTTTTAACTCCGTGAATACTTGTATAATTCGATAATAATTAACGACGCTGTAAGAGGTTGAGAAAATATGAACAAAGTGCAAAAATACACTTTTCATTACTTAACTAATTTTTCGATCCATTTAGAGCCTTTCATGCTGTTTCTTTTATTAATATTTGATTTGACTTTAACTGAATGATTCATTTTGATCAAATTTACAGTTTGGAAAACTATAATCATTCAAAATGATCATTTGTTATTAAATTTCAAATATCCCTTTCATTTTTCGCATGTAAAACCTTCTATGAAGGCTAACCGATCTTATTATTATTTAAATATTTTAAATTATTTAAAAGCTTACATTTAAAATTAAATTTTAAAAATTGTTTATTTTTTCTATAAACATTTATTGTTTATATTTTTCGAGTGTAATTTTTTAATTTTGAAAAGCATTTATTTTTTATGAAGTACCAACTATAGAGCTACAAGTATCAAGTCTGCCAACTTTATACCTAAATATATGCGACAAGATCACGACCATCACGAACAAAATTGAAGCTTTCAAATTTTTATGTAAACAAATACATAAACAAAGTAGTATTTAGCTCGAAACGTAATATTACCTGTAAGAACTATAGGTACTACAATCTTTTTAGCGGGTGAATAATTATAAATTTCTTATGTTTTATAATCTTTGTTGACTTAAGTAGTGAGTGAAGTATACCATACTCTACAGTCTACACTTATATGTCAAATGTTTAGAGACAAGAGTCAAAGAGTATTTTCATAATTGCCGGTAAATCGTTCACTAAATGAAAATAAACACATTTTTTAAAGATTTTTTAAAGAAAAAATGAGTCAGACCATATTTATTTTGGATAATGGAGGCTATACGGCAAAAGCTGGGTTATCTACCGATGCCCCAGTGTAAGTAAACAAAATAAAAATTAGGTTATGTTTATTATTGTACTTTTTAATATTAATCTAGTCGATGAAACTGATATTACTTGATTATTAATTTGCAGTGTGGCTCCTAATAGTGTAATGAAAGCAAAAAGTGAACGGAGAAGAGCATTTATTGGTAATCAAATAGACGAATGCAGAGATTTAGCTGGCTTGTATTTTATGTTGCCTTTGCAAAAGGGCTATGTAACCAATTGGGATGTGCAAAAGACAGTTTGGGATTACATATTTTCAAAAGATTGTTGTCCTGTCAATCTTAGTCATACTTCCATGGTAGTAACAGAACCTCCATTCAATTTTCCTTCTGTTCAAGAAGCAATGGCAGAAATATTTTTTGAAGAGTACGAAGTTGCTAGTTTGTTGAGGATTAATCCTGCAACTTTATCTTGTTATCATTACAGACACAAAAATCCTACCTCTAAATGCTGTATAGTAGTTGATGTAGGTTATAGTTTTTGTCACATAGTACCATTTGTGAATGACATGAAAATCAAAACAGGAATTCGTAGAGTAGATGTTGGTGGAAAGTTATTAACTAATCACTTAAAAGAAATTCTATCTTATAGACAATTGCATGTTATGGATGAAACCTATGTTGTAAATCAAGTGAAAGAGGATTCTTGTTTTGTATCTGAAGATTTTTATAGAGACATGCAAACTGCTGGTCTAAGAGTGCAAGATAATACAATTGTTAAAGATTATGTATTACCTGATTTTACAACAATAAGAAGAGGATATTTAACAGACCCAGGCACTGCCACAGATCAGCAAGTTTTACGTATGAACAATGAACGGTTTACAATACCTGAGATTCTCTTTCATCCTTCTGATGTTGGAATCAAACAAATGGGTATTCCAGAGGCAATAATAGATTGTTTAAAGGCTTGTGAAGAAGAAACATGGCCACATTTATTATCAAACATAGTTCTGACTGGTGGAAGTGCGAAATTTCCAGGATTTCAAGCACGTGTTCTAAAGGAAGTTAGAAGTCTTGCTCCTGAAGAATTTCAAATAAAAGTCCATTTACCAGAAGAGTAAGTTTATTCTTTTAAATTATTAATTCTATTTTAATAACTGTGTATAAATGTGCTTTAACAAAAAAACATCGTACAAAGATATAATTATCAAAAAAATTTATCGAAAACAGTACATTTAAATGTACTGAATATTTGATTCATACTAAATAATCTATATATATATATTTTTTTTTTTCAGTCCGATAACATATGCATGGGAAGGTGGAAAATTGTTATCTAAAGATCCTGGATACTCTAATTTGATTGTTAAAAGAGAAGAATACGAAGAGGAAGGGCATGCATTATGTTATGATAAGTTTGACATATAACAGTATTATTTTATAGACCAATTTATCAACAAAAGTAAATTTTTTAAAATTCCCTTTGTATTGATTTTCATTTTTGAAGATTTTTTGCATTTAATTTGTATATACACCTAATTTAAGTTAGTTAAATTGTAGATACACTTGTATATTTTTATAAATAATTAAATAAACAAAATATTTAATAATAAAAATCTTGATATTCTTTAATGATAAAATAGTATTAGCTATCATTTGTAGCATATAAATTTTGTTAAAAATATTTTTTATAAAAAAATCAATGTTACATGGACTTCATTTTTGACATTAATTCTTCTAAACTTTGATCATCGGTATCCACAGCCTGTTCAGAATCTAAATCAATATCTTGGGATGGTAATTCATAAGCTTGAGTAATTCCAGGTGCAATACTTTTAGGTGCATCAGTCTCTTGTACTGTCTCATCCACAAGACAAATCCCTAAAAGTAAATAATAAGTTAGTTACTAAAAGTTAACAAAAATTTGTGTAACCATACAAATGTTTGCTTTACATAAATTTCAATTCAATTCAATTTAAATTCAACTGTCTATGACAGTAATAAATGAGCCTAAAGAGAATGTTCACCTGTCTACTGAATATTCTACTACTATAATACATAAGCCAAATCAACATAAAATGAATAAATTAAAATATTTGCATAGGCAATCAGATGAGTACTTTGAAAATTAACAAGACATTTACCCCATTCATTATCTTCATGTAAAGGTTTTTCTTCCACACATTCTTCACAATATTCAACTTTAGGCTTAGCAGCAAATTCTGTTTGCCTTTGTCTACAAAATTTGTCATCACAACTTGTATTAGGTTTTAAACCCATTGTTGGGAAGAAATCCTGCATGGCATTGTATCCAAGATAGTGTGATACTGTACCAAACTCAAGTAAATATTTTAAAGTATTCTGCACTAAAAAGCCAGCAACAATTCCCATTGTTGTAGGTAGTGATGCAGCACACACACCATCTCGTTTCAAAGTTTTTTCATCTATATTTGATGCAACTA
The DNA here is from genome assembly GCA_030522905.1 of Torymus flavipes. Lineage (NCBI taxonomy): Eukaryota > Metazoa > Arthropoda > Insecta > Hymenoptera > Torymidae > Torymus > Torymus flavipes. The sequence continues at coordinate 22,199 of JAPYZO010001901.1, forward strand.
CTAAAGGAGGTGCACACTGAAACAGAATATTTAATATTAATATCAATTTTTTAATTCAATTCATCTACAAAAAGTTTTATAAATCTTACTGCAAAACATGCAGTTTCACCAGGTACAAGAAATTGTATATGTCCAGATACAGCATTTTCAGAAACACCACTTTCAAACCACTTTTGATTCAGTTCATTGCATGCTGTGTTAATTGCCATTCGAGCTTCAAAGTTATCAACACAACTCAATACTAAATCTACAGGGCCTTTATTAATAGCAGAAGTTCTAAAATAATATAAATACTAGAATATATTATTTACCATCTTATTTCTATTTCTAATCTAAGTTATTTTTATTACTTACTTAATTGTGTTCATAAATTCATCAAAATGATCCACAGTAGTAATATTATAATTATGTGTTTCTATTTCAACATCTGGGTTAATAAACCTTAGAGTTCTTGCTGCAGCTTCGACCTTAGTTTGTCCCACTTGATGCGGTTGGAAGAAGAGCCTGTTCATATTGGCCAATTCAACTTTATCGTAATCAAATAGCACCAACTGGAAGAAGGAAAAAAAATGATGTTCTGTAAACTGTTCTATTAAGGCATTGATCGAGTCAATCATTTGTTTTCATTCAGTGGAATACAGTGTAAAAACAATAGTGAACATGAATAGAAAACATCAAAAAAACAGAAAACAAAAAAAATATTTTAATTTTATATTTCATATAATTGATGAATTGATTTTTGGTGATTGATTTTAATAAATAGTCTTGGAATGTAGTAAATCAAGCAGAATTATATTAAAAAAAAACTAGTATAGCTTCTAAATTGCTTAATCCATAGATCAAATGATGTATCACTTTTATGAAAATTTTTTTACGAAATTTACCTTTCCAATACCACATCTTGTAAGCATTTCAGCAGTTACACTTCCCACTCCTCCAACACCAACAACAGCAACAGTCATATTTCGTATCCTTTCATAGTTTTTAACTATTCCCATTCGTTGCAAGGCCAATAAACGACTGTAACAAAGTGACATGAAATTAAAACAAAATATTTATTTTATTGTGTACTTTTTTAATGAACAATAAAAATGTTATAGCCATGAAAAATGCATATTGAGCAATGTGTGTGTGAAAAAGAAAAGAAAAAGTTTTTATTTTTAAAGAAATTTTGCCAATATTTTAATATTACTATTTTGTAAAATACTAGTAGAGGTCAAACGAAAGCCATTGCTCAATAATAATACTATGTATTGTTAAGATACATGAACCAAAACGAAACATATGTCAATTTACACCAAACAAAGCATAAGTTAATTCTTCAATTAATAACAATTTAAATGCCATAACAATATTTCTAATGAACTTCAGAAGCTACTCAGGACAAATTAATAAAAAAAAATATTTTTCATTATTTCACGAATAAAAACCTCTTTCTCATAAACAAAAAACACAATAATTAAGGATTCACATCCTGGATGACACATTGGTTAGCCACATCCATTATCACCCCAGCCCAACTTGTAAACAATCATCCCACGTGTCATCACATCCCTCGTACCATAGTATCAACAAACACCCGACATCATCATCATCATCACCGTCATGATCATCATCATCGTTATCATCTCCACCTGTAAGGATTTGTATCGACGACTTCGCTGGACATCTGCTCGATCCTCTGCCTGGCAGCGGGCGCGGCGCCAGCGCGCGCCTCCTCGAGCTGGAGCTCGAGCTCCTTCACCTTCGCCTGCAGCTCCTCGACGCTCGTCATCGTCCTTGCCGACACAGAGAAATGCAGCACCGCCTCAGAACTTCGGAAAATCGACTTCCATATGCCCGCGTGTTGCACGCGGTGTCTGCTGCTGCTGGTAGCACACGTCAGTCTTGCGTCGGGCTCGGCTGGGTGTGTGTAAACACACACGCATGTGAGTGAATGTACCGCGCTGCGCCGAGCTGAGAACGACTTGCTTCTTGTCGGCTTCGTTGGTGGTTGGTTGGTTTCTATAAACATTTACCAATCAGCGAAGAAGTCTACAAGAGGGAGGTCGCAGCTCAGCTCAGCGCGGCGCTTATATTAATTTACTCTGGCATTTGCGAGTGGAAAAAAGTAGAATACGTGCGGTCAGGTAGTATACGTTGGTGGGAGTATATTACGGGAATGTGTGTGAGGCTTTCACAACGCGTATACCTAGTACGATCTCATTAAGCGAATTCCGCTCGGCCGAGTTCGAGGGGGCTGCGCGCCGCTGCGTCTATTTTTACGCGTGCAACGTTAAATTTAACGTTTTCGAGATGTTTAATATCGCGACTATTTTCGCGTTAAGGTTGGATAATGGGCTGTATATATTGGATAATTGTTGTAATGTCGTACGATGCGGCGAAAGTGAAGGGATTTTTTACTGGGCGTTCGAGATGATTTTGGTTGAATCGTATACGTGTGTATGGTTCGCGATTTTATGGGCATTTAATTGCCGTTATGTAATGACTTTTTGTTTGTCATTCTGATGATAATGTTTATTATGTGACATAAAAATTTTAACTGAAAAATAAAAAAATTAATAGAATCATGCGTTGTACATGATTTCAAAATATATTTTATAAGCAGTGTTAATAAAAGTGCTATCTCAAATTAATACGTTCGCATATTTAGGAATTCTATTATGTTAATCACATTATACAATAACTCCGAAATAAAATTTAATTCTTAAACTAGTATAATAGCAAGCGTCTGAATATCTTTTCCATGTCTGCAAAAAGTAATATTCCAAAATCTCCTTTAAGTAGGCGAAAAAATCGAATGAAGCTCTTATCAACAAATCAAAATTTGTGAATGGGGATGTCAACCAGACGATATAGCGATTATAAATGTTAATCATTCGGAAGTGGAATTCATTGACCTACAATTTAATCTATACGGATATATACGATTAAACGTTATATTGTTTATAAAAAAGCTATCTTTATTGGTATTTTAATTTTTAGTTTATTTCGTTTTGGACCTTAAGGTATTTCATTCCAAAACGGGTCTTCTTAGAATCTTCACGAAAATTGATACACGTGTTTATCATATAATAGTACAAACAAGTGTATAAAATTCAAATCATTCTGACATTCCAAAATAGAAATATTAATCTCTAATGTTACAAGCTTTAAAGAGGTTCATGTGCGACTGCCTAATCAAAGCCATGTTAAATGAAAAAATTTTATCTGAAATGTTGACATTTTAGAAGCAAGTATATCGTTACCACAAACAATTATTGTTAAAACGCTGTAGTTTTTTTGTTTTTCAATCGATTTTAGATTTCGAAACATTCAAAATTATTCAATAAAACCCAGAAAATTATAGCCAATTTAAAAACTTATTTTTTCAACCAAATGCACGAATTTTTGAACAACTAGCTATTGTTACGTGTGGAGACTCTCCACACGTAACACTATATAACTTTATGAATTTTGAATAATTTTTAATTAATAAACAGAGACTTTAATTAATAGCAAAAAAACGATTCTTAGAATATTGATAGAAAAGGAATTCATAATAAATGACATAATTATTTAAAATTTATGGACAAAATTTGGTTACGTTTTGTCGTTTCATTCTTAAGTTATTTGAATGCAAACCTTGAAAATCTGAATATTTCTGTTTATTTTTTTGATGGCAGAATATTTCTGTATGCAAAATTTGATATATCTTCTCTATATATGGAAACATTTGCCATCAGATGTAATAGATAAATGTAAATGAGGTGCTATACAGAAACTTGTTTTACTTCTAATTTCTCAAATCTTCTATGATAAAATCGATTGAGAACCACTGGTCATAAACTACCTTAAAATTATTCTTCATTGCACGATAAACTGTTGTAGTTTAAAATAATTTTTATTTGAAGAAAGTCCAACAAAAAGATAAAAATATACAGTTTTAATAACTTTGTCTTAACTCAAAGAATCTGATAAGCTGCGGCCGTAGACAATATGTATTCATTGACGAAAATCTCGCTGCAGATCAAGGACAAGAAAATGTACCTCAATTAGTACACTTTAATACTAATTCGTCTAATTTCGTCTGCTGCTTTTGATAATCGAATTTAAAAATAAGTGACACAGTATATAATTGTCCTTCCCCGAAAAGAATAATTGGGGAATGTGATTCATTTCACGAGAATTTTGATCTTGAGGACCCGCCAGCGTATTTAGTTAAAAAAATAATTTTTATTTGCATTTTTATTTTGTTGTCGAATACAAGCGTATACACTTAACTGAACTTGTTCCAATTCGAGGACTACTACTACTATATATACCTACATCTCACTGCTAAAAATTTCTATAAAGTTGGCGCACATTTGCGGCTACCCTCTTAAAATCCATATCTATTCGTGGTAAAAAATTTAAAAAAATTTTAAATTTAATTTCGGATAAACGAGAATAAAAAACTGTCACTTTACCCTCAAAATATTCGAAGTAAGCATATATAAATAGATATAAACTATTGCAACGTCCACTTACATAACTCATGTTACGTTCTAAAAAGTATTAGTTACGGCGCGCAACATAATCAATCGATAGATTTTGCAAACCGCTGCGTTTCGATAAAAGACCCACACCATACATGCTCCATTCCAAGCCATAAAACATAATACTTCGATCGGCCCTGCGTACAGCCCATTTCGCAAAGCTCCACTTCGATAATATACACGAGACGTAGGTAGCTTTCGCCTTCGCGACAGCAGGCGCAAAAAGTCAATGCCGCACTCGCGCGCTCGTTAAATTTTCGGCGCCGGTGAAAGAGTTACGCAATTGCAGCCATGGTTCTCGTACGCAGCTGAGAATCCGCCTAAACTTGTTTTCCTGAAAACTGCATGGCATTATAGGCCGCGCGGACCTCGCATAAGCGAAAGCTGGGTTCGAATCAGAAATAAGAGACGCGCGCGATTTGCGATTTCCGCATGATACGTTAACATTTTTGTCTATACTGACGCGCAGAAGAGCTTCTTTTGTACATGCATGCGTATAGCTTCGATCGAGGAAGTTGTAAACGAATACGTGCGCAAGCAGCTTTTCTGAAACTGCATGCGTCTAGTTTTTTTCCATCTTTGCATTAGCATTTTGGAAAATATGACGCTGATGCTTAGTAATGGAGACTCTATTGAGTGTCGCGAAAAAAAATTGTTGACCGATCTTTGCGCGTGGTTAATTGTTGCGGGTTTCTATTTTTAAAATGCGTCTCGAAATCTAGGATGAAAAATACAAATTTTTTTCTCATGTTAATTAAGACATTAATTGATTAGCAAAGTATAAGGTATTAAGAAATTATGATTTTACATGGTTTACGAAAAAATAAGCTCGGAATTATTTTAAATTTCATTATAGCGATATGTTTGCATCTGTACTTTGTTTTCTATAACAACGTTTTTAAGTGTTATTTAATCTAATACTTGGAAAAATCATTTTGAAACTTGCTAATCGTTCGTTAAAAACTTTTCCGTAGAACTAATATCCATATAATCGCACATAAAGACACGATAATACGATAATATGTGTAATCTCATCAGAACAATTATTTTGTACACTATAGATCATTTTAGTAGAAATTAAATTTTACGTCTATTTTAAAAATAGCAATCAATGCCGCACGTACATATGTGAGATATTCGTCATAGAGCAATCGTTATTTGTATGAACTTGGCTGTCAATTTAAGGAATATAAACTGCAGTAAGTAAAGCCAGTTTAGATTCTTAAATATACAAAATCGCGTTACATTCGACACTATACAACTTCCACGAATGTATACACAGTCAAAACTATGTGTCAATTCTTTGCGTTAGTTTTACGAACTTTGGTAATCTACAATTGCCGGCTAAAGTTGACATAATCTATAATACCGCGAATGGGTAGAGGCTGTATTAATATTTCAGCCGGGTAGGAAAAGTATATAGTACAGCCCCGCGCGAGTTCAAGTTGGGCTCAATGCAAATCTATCGTGTGCAAATAATGCCACGATCCCTGTAATTGTCTGTTTAACCCAATTTCACACTTTTTCATTTTGCAACCGTAAGGATAAGGTCAAGTGCTACTGCTGCTGCACGTTAATAATTAAACGGTTGAAGGCGAATAATTGCGTGTATACTAGCTTTTTCATCGCAATGGAGAAAACTTGAAAATCATATGCAAACAATTGTTTAACTTTTACTACTACATTGTAAATATATTTTACAGCCACGAAAAAGTTCAGACAATCCATTCTTACCGCAAATAGGTATGCCTACAAACTAACAAATAACATCTGATCCGAAACTCCAAAATTTTTCATCCTTTAAATCAACTATAAAAATAGATTTTCCCAATCACTTGATAAAGCGAAATCATACGTATATACATATACTTTTGTTACATACGAGACCTTATCGCGCGACGTTAATTATTCCCCGTACATTGTTTCTCAAATTACAGCCACAAGGCACTATGAGTCTCGGCGCGGGGCGGCCGGCCAACGTCTCGCGCGCGGGCATTCCTCTCTCTCTCGCTCTATCTCTGTCTCTCTCCTTCGCACCGCGATCGCAAGATCGCGTGTCACATGCACTCTCTGTAAGTACGTTTTCTACGTCGCATGTCGAAAACCGCCTCGCACAACCTATTTAACCCTTCCCCTCGTCAGCACATACGCACATGCATACAAGTACGTACATACGTATAATATGTGTGTTGGCGGGCGCGCCGTACACGTGTGCTATAATCGAAGGGGGCCTGTCGTGCTGTCGTCATTGGAAAATTCCGTAACGGTACAGGAGTAAAGCAGCGCTGCGATTGGCTGGAGGCCGATGACGTAGAATGAACATCCGATGTCTCTCGCGCCGCCCGCCGCTCGCTCGCGCCAGCCGCCAGCCAGACGATCGACGTTTTGTTTATACCGCGGCAGTCGCGTACTGCCGTCGTTATCGTCGCCGTCGTTGTTGGCGGCTACGATCCTTATATTATATATTTATAATATATACACACGACGTACACACAGCGGGCGTTTTTTGCGCAAGAGGCGGGCGTGTGAAAGGGGAGAGAGAGAGAGAGAGCCCGCGTTCCAGGTGTGCAGTAGGTGTAAAAGTAGCAACAGCAGCAACACACACGGGACGTTGGCACGCGCGGGAGGGAAAGGGTCAACGGCGGCGACGAGTCTTTTCTTTCTTGTTTTTTTTTCTCCTTGGTTTCGTCTGCACGCAAAGGCGCGCGGGTGTGACAAAAGTGTGCGCGCGGTGACTTTTTCTTTCTGCTCGAGTCGACTGGAATGCTAATCCGTACGGGACAACCTGTAGACGACGCTTTATTGCACCCATAATTTATACGCGGCAGAGCGTGTGAATGCTTTACTAGCCGATTAAGCAGCAGTTATTGTTAATTCATGACCGCAATCGTGCATAATATTTAGTGTTGTACATCGAAGGTGATGATTGCTGTTCACACGGTGCAGCGAAAGAATAATAGCAGCAGTACAGTGCAGGCGTTAATATCGATCAGCCCCTATAAAGTATAATGATGTGCGTCTGAGTGTCAATGGCAACGCATGTGTCACGCAACTTTTGACAGGCGTCAGGGCAAAATTACGTTCCAACGTGGTGTGTGCTGGGTTAAGGAGAATAAGATGAAGGAGAAACTGAGGATATTCCGCCTTCTGCTCTACAAGAACTTCCTGGTGCGCAAGAGACACTGGAAGATGGGTCTGTTCGTTGAGATCCTGATTCCACTGCTCCTCTTCCTGCTCATTCAGGCATGCAGGGACTTTTCGGCTAATCAACCCCAGGTGTTCGAGAACAATACTTACTATGAGCTGAAGACCAAAGGAGAACTGATAACTAAAGTTAATTACATGACGATAATATATTTCGTACCCGAGAACAGATTTACAAGAACGCTCATGGAGAAGACCAGGAGTTGTTTGAAGTTTCCAAATGATAGTAAGTGCCAAATTAAGAATCCGTGTGGAGAAGGGAAAATTTTTCTGAAACACTGTTCCACAAGTCATGACTTTTACATTTTTCTGTACTTCCTTTATTCAAATCTGTGTGACATAGTAGCTGAGAACTTACACTATTGTATAGTAAAAAGTTACATTAATTTTAAAAGAAAATATAGTCATGCGGCATGACTGAAGGATAATATTATTATGAAGATTTAACTTTGCATAATTTTTGTAGTATGAATAATTGGTCAAATTCTAGTCGCTTGAACAAATTTAGTTTATTCAATTATGTATTGATATTAAATAATATAACCTTTTCCAACAGAATTAATTGGATTTAATACAGAAGAGGAAATGCTTAAAATGTATGCATTGTACCAAACAGAAGCTCCCACTAATGATGTTATAGCTGTAGTATTTAATGACAAATATGTAAATGTTTCTACTAAACATTTGGGATATACAATACGAACATCTTATGTGATTCCAAATATTCTATACAAAGTAGAAAATCAAGGACCAGTGCAAATAACTTTGGAGCAAGCATTCATGGAAGTTATACCATTTGTGCAATTGCAGTTATGTTTAGACGAATCATTCATAAAAATGAAAGCTCCAAATCCCGCTTTTAAATCTCAGGTATATATTTTAATAACTATTTTATGTAAAAAAATCATGGTTGTGTGAACAATATTTTCATTATAACATAAGCAAAGCTTTTGTTTGGATAAATATTCATCAAACGTGACATACGTTTTAATCAATAGCATTATTAGTATGCAATGAGACGTTTGTCTGAGACCTTGAATCTTTATTGATTGCATCTCACACAATTAATAAGCTTATTATGAACTTGAAATTAGCATTAAACTAATTATGACAATGAAAAAAATGTGCCTTCTTTAGTTTATGTAACAATTGAAAGACAATAATATTTTTTTTCAATAGATATATTTGTTAATATTTTTTAGGTGCTAGAATATAAAATTGTAAATTGTATGTAAATTATATAAAATCAGAATATTTTCAAATGTAAAAAGAGTGAAAAGTTTAAATGGTTTATTTAAGATAGTGAAATTCATGCACACAAACATATAATCTACACATATTCAGAGACACTCACAAGTATATA